>JAZGLO010003398.1:0-200000 GCA_036873155.1 Biomphalaria sudanica | reverse complement strand
GTGTACATAATTAATCTTTATTACATTCTGACCCTTTTGGAAGACGCTTATTGTGCCCTAGAATAGGTTATTTCCTGGAATTAGTGGATAACTTGTAGACTCCCCGCCCTTGCTAGCAAGGGGGTATAGGGGAGCTCGCAGCCGCCGAGCACTATTTCTGGTATTGAAAGCCAACAAAAGGCATATTCTGAGGTATCTACACTGCATTATCTTGCTATTAAAAAGTTTTTTTTTCAAAAACCTAATGTGCTATTCTCATTGACTTAGACCCTTTCGCGCCGTTCGGCGCATTTTCCGGCAAGCTGTTTCCGCAACTCTTATTATGCGTGATTCATTTTGTCGGAGAACATGTCCCGCAAAACCTCATGCGACGCTCTGTCACAACCTTACTAAGGGTTCGACTCCCAGTTCGGCATATGATTTCTTTGATTTAGACCCGATCTCCATAACTGACTCCTAAAATCTGTCTTAGCCATCTTTGTTGAGCCACATTTAGTGTTTTTCAATTTCGGCGGATGACTATTCACACTTTATTAATGGAGCCCAGCCACTGGTAGAAATTTGTAACCTCTCTTAACTACGCTATTGGAATTACATGCCTGTATCTCGCTTTAGATTTTATATCGAAAAAGGAAAGTTTTATCGTCAAAATCATCTGTTGAGGGGTTTATTATTTAAAAAATCTCTGTAGTTTTTTTTTTTTTTAATTCAACACCCCATTTAGCTACGGTCATAGAATTTGGTGATTATAGTTGCTTTAAAATAATATTGAAGAGAGAGGTTTTCAACTCAAAACGCTCTGTAGGGGAATTTTAAACTCAAAACCATCTGGTGGGGTTTTAAATTTTAAAAAAAGCTCAAAGAATTTTAGTGTGTAATTTGCTTTTTTTTATATTGAAGAGGTATTTTTTAGCTTCAAACCCCAACTGGAGGGGGTAGGGGTTAAACTGAAAACCCCTTTGGCTACGCTCATAGAATTTTGAGTGTGTAATTTGCTTTTTTTATATTGAGAGGGGGTTTATCGTTATTTTTGGAGGCGGTTTTAAAGTCAAAAATTTTTCTTAGCTGTTTTCTTCGAATTTGGGGATTGTCGTTTGCATTTTTTTTAGTTTTGTTTATAGAAGAGGGGGATTTAACTGCAAGGAATAAAGAACAACTGTACCTCAATTAAGTTGTTGCAATACACCCAGATCGTACCTCAAGTTCTTCAATACACCCAGATCGTACCTCAAGTTCTTCAATACACCCAGATCGTACCTTAATGCAATGTTCACTTAATCAACTTTTCTTCAACTGAGCCCTCGTTTCGATTAACTTCCTTTTTGCTTTTACATTATTTAAGTTTACCTTTGGGCATCTATGAAAAATTTGGACAATATTTAAGTTTACCTTTGGCCATCTATGGAAAATTTGGACAATATTTAAGTTTACCTTTGGGCATCTATGAAAAATTTGGACAATATTTAAGTTTACCTTTGGGCATCTATGAAAAATTTGGACAATATTTAAGTTTACCTTTGGGCATCTATGAAAAATTTGGACAATATTTAAGATTACCTTTGGGCATCAATGAAAAATTTGGACAATATTTAAGTTTACCTTTGGGCATCTATGGAAAATTTGGACAATATTTAAGTTTACCTTTGGGCATCTATGAAAAATTTGGACAATATTTAAGTTTACCTTTGGGCATCAATGGAAAATTTGGACAATATTTAAGTTTACCTTTGGGCATCTATGAAAAATTTGGACAATATTTAAGTTTACCTTTGGGCATCTATGGAAAATTTTCTACAATATTTAAGTTTACTTTGGGCATCTATGGAATATTGTTTACAATATTTAATTTTACCTTTTGGCATCTATGGAAAATTGGACAATATTTAAGTTTACCTTTGATCATCTATGGAAAATTTGGACAATATTTTAAGTTTACATTTTGGGTTTCTTTGGAAAATGTTCATTACATGAGTTTCACTTTCGCTGGCTACGCCTCTGACATGATGTACTACTCCGTGTATTGTGTCAGTGGGGAAATGTGTTGATCAAACCGGTTACGTTCTTCTGTCCAATGAGCTTCCAAGATGGTGTGATTGTGTCACGGGACCGCGTGACACGTGACCACGTTCAGCGAGAAAACTGGCAGTTAATGGGTTTAGTGTCACACGGAGAGGCTGTCACTTCAGAGGCCAACGGTCTTGTCCTAATTCCAGTCCAGAAAATGACGTTTGATAAAATGGAAGAACATCTTCCAACATTCAGCTAAAGCGCCCGCGTATTTTCTAAAATCATTTTTAAAAAAAAACAGGTTTGAATGTTGAAACATTAGATTTTCTATTCCCACACATGCCGCAAATACCACACACACACGCATAAGAAGTTACAACACACACACGAACAGTGTCGATCCATCACTATAGCGCCTTGCTGTCAGGCATGCGCAGAAGTCAAACTTGCTCTATTCCGCGGCGGAATGATATTGACCCCTCTAGCAGAATCCTTCCATTTGCATAAATAGATCTTATAATCACAAGCACTCTCCAGACGTCAGATGATGCAACAGACACGGCTACGTCGTTTGTATTGCTCGTGTCTTGACGTCAGTCACGGACGTCTCTTGCTCGGCGTCTCGTCTTACCATTACATTAACTGTTATTTAATGGACTAGGACGCAAATAACGTCCTGGCCAGGGAGATAATGATCAAGTTGTTAGTCATTGGGGGCCTTCGAAATGTCGCTTTCAAAGCGAGTTTTGTCTAGGATCATTTTCTAGTGTAGCGAGTTGTGAAGCTCTTGAGGTCTTCTGAGCTGTTGTTTGAAACATGATAGTGATCACTTTCTTTCTATCTATCTATCTATCTATCTCTATCTATCTATCAATCTATCTATCTATCAATCAATCAATCTATCTATCTATCTATCTATCTATCTATCTATCTGGCTGTCTGTCTCTCTGTCTGTCTATCCATATTTATCTGTCTATCTAATCTATCAATCAACCAATCGATTAATCTATCTATCTATCTATCTATCTATTTATTTATCTATCTATCCATCTATCTCTATCTATCTATCTATCTATCTATCAATCTATCTATCTCTCTATCTGGCTGTCTGTCTCTCTGTCTGTCTATCCATATTTATCTGTCTATCTAATCTATCAATCAACCAATCGATTAATCTATCTATCTATCTATCTATCTATCTATCTATCTATCTATTTATTTATCTATCTATATCTATCTATCTATCTATATCTATCTATCTATCAATCTATCTATCTCTCTATCTGGCTGTCTGTCTCTCAGTCTGTCTATCCATATTTATCTATCTATCTAATCTATCAATCAACCAATCGATTAATCTATCTATCTATCTATCTATCTATCTATTTATCTATCTATCCATCTATCTCTATCTATCTATCTATCTATCCATCTATCTCTATCTATCTATCTATCTATCCATCTATCTCTATCTATCTATCTCTATCTATCTATCTATCTATCTATCTATCTGGTTGTCCGTCTCTCAGTCTGTCTATCCATATTTATCTATCTATCTAATCTATCAATCACCCAATCGATTAATCTATATGTCTATCTATCTATCTATCTATCTATCTATCTATCTATCTATCTATATCTATATCTATCTATCTATCTATCTATTTATCTATCTTTATCTATCTATCTATTTATATGGCTGTTCGTCTCTTAGTCTTTCTATCCATTTATCTATTTATCTGTCTATTTATCTATCTAGTTATCTATTTAGATGAATCTCATTTCTCACTATCTCATAAGATATATATATATATATATATATATATATATATATATATATATATATATATATATATATATATGTTTTCTATGTCCGTCCGTCCGTCTGTCTATCTCTCGGTCAGTCTATTTATCTATCTGTCTGTCTGTTTATCTAGCTATCTATTTAGATGTATCTCATTTCTAACTATCTCGTAAAGCAAAACATTCATCAAGCTGCCATTCCATTTTGTATTGGACAAAGTTCCATCTCATTCAACTATAAAGAAATGCGGTCAGGACTAGGATCGAAGCACTTGATTGGTCATGTTGAGTTCTCTAGAGCTAGATTATGTTCCTCGTCGTGACGTAATACTTGGGTAACTTAATAAAAAGAACGCAAAAAAAAAATATATTTTGTTTAGATTGCTCCATTGAAGGATTGTACCAGCCTAATCTCTGGAATGTGTTGGTAAAGAAGATAAGACATAAACTGCATATAAAATGTTTGTAAAATGTTTTACATGTTTCGGATGTTCCCTCAGAGTTGAAGATAATTACTTCCTAGTCCAAACCTCCCGCAGGACGACGGGGGATGGGAGCGGGCAGGGTTTGAACCCTCGACCGTCGATAAATCCGAACGACAGTCCAGCGCACAAACCGCACGACCAGGCAGCCATCCCGACCAGGCAGCCATCCATGTTCTTACTTTAACGAAATTCCAACGCACAGCTCAGGACACATTGTGTGCCCCCCTTCCCAGATAAATAATAGGATCATAGAGTATTGAGAAAGCTAAACGCGCTAAACATGAACAATTGATAAAAAAAAAATTATAATCTCACAAATGTATTGTTGTTGGTCTAGACCTATTTCAAATTTAATGACATTAGTGATATAATTACACTTCGTGTAAGCTTATTTTATATATTATTTTGGGGGGTTTTTATTATTATTTTTTTCTCCCATAAGGGTAAACCTTTATTGATTTTGTGCTATCCGAATGTCTGTCACTTGTAGATTTGAAATGAAAAGAAAAAAAGTTAATGAGATCATCATCGTGGTCGTTGTTCTCTGCCTGAATGCAGGAGCAACATTTGATCTGCTTCAAGTCATTCTACAAAAAAAAAAGAACATTACAAAAGTTTGTTTAACGATGGTTTCATTAAGATGATTGAGGAAACAAAATATATTTTGATGGTGTGTGTGTTTGTGAAAGAGTTTTGTTATTGGTCAAACGAATGTTATAGAAAAATTATATGTATAGATATATATGTATATATGTGTGTGTGTACTTTTGGTCTTCCAAAGTCTTGCACAGTTTAAAAACCTAGGTTTGTCTATTCAACTCTATTGTGTGCACATACTTCGAAACCTTGGTTTGTTGATGCAAGATATCAAATGCAATTTTCGTCATTCCACCATCAAGCTTTTACTTCAACATGTATGTGTTCAACATCTGTCATCTATACTCCCATAAACCTTGTACTAAATTGATGCCTTTTTTTTAACAACGCATATTTTTTTTTTTAAATGCTTGAGTACTGAACAGCTGGGGCTGACTACGAGTTTTTGTGTAACGTGAACTCCCTTAAAAAAAAAAAAAGAAAATATGACGTTTTTGTTGTTTCGTCAGCTTTTGTGTACATAGTTAGGGCTGGCTTCGTGTGACTATCTTATCCTCTATCAAATTGAAGACGATTGAGTCTAATACAACATTGCCATGCTGCATCTGTTCCTTTCGATCTTATGTAGATCTCGAAGTTCAAAGGTTAGGTTTTTGTGTTACGTGAACAAGATCTTAGTAGTTTTTCCTTACTTCCCCTGCCCCACACATGTTTGTGTGTGGGGGGAGGGGGTGTCAGGTCGCGTGACTTTAGTAATCTTGTTTTTATGTTGGTCCACATTTCACCACTTCCAGGCCCGGCCGGATTCCGGAAATCTGGAGTTTTGGTGGAGCTCTCCGACTTGGCCTTTCACTTCCGGTCACGTGGTGACCTCAGCGATCAGGAGATGGACGAGGTGACGGAGTTTCTGAGCGCGAGGTCACAGAGGCAGGAGAGGCTGGAATTGCGACAGCTGGACATGCTGTCCGAGGCGTTGAAAAGGTCAGTCCTGTGGTCAAGTCGTGGGGGTTTTTTTTTGTTTGTTTTTTTTGCTTTTTTTTTTTTTTATCAAATAAACAGCGCCAGTTGAAGGCCTTGACCTTCTAGTAGTAAATATGGAGCTGAAATGCTGGCTTAAAAAAGAAAACATTTCAAAACTCAAATGCTTTAGCTGTAGACCTACTAGTGTACGTGCTTACAATCAATGTGCGTGTGTGTGTGAGAGAGAGAGAGAGAGAGAGAGGATTTAATTGCTTCTTAATAGGCCTATAATGTCATACAATTTAACACACACACACAACAATATACGGACACAATATTTTCTAATCTTATTTTATCAATTACAGACGTCGCTTTAGAAATAAGATAATTACGTCCTACGCGTATATGTTATTTGATACTTAAGCATTGTTAAGTTATTGGCCGATTCATGCAACCTATTCCATTCATGGAGAGAGAGCATAAAGGAAGGGTCACAGATTGCAGATGTCACACACAACAGAAGCAGAAAGAAGGGTGAAAATGTAACGGCGCCTGGTGATTACATATGCCCAACCTGCGATCGCAGCTGTGTATCAAGGATTGGCCTCTTTAGTCACACAAGAAGTTGCAAAGAGAAAAGATCGTCTCTCCAGACGTAAAATGCCACAGATTCCATTTTTATAGAGAATTTTATAGATAATTTTTTAGACATATTTTAAAGATAAATTTTAGACAACTTTATATAAATACCTAATTTCAATCTGTGAACATAACAGATTGTTTGTTGTTTTTTTGTTTTTTGTTTGTTTGTAGAAGAAATATTTCCCTTCTGCTTCATTAGAGCTGCCTATTGGCCTCCCTTTGCATCAAAATGGCGAACTAAATTATTGTTTGTATTTATGTACAGTATCAATAGATTGTTCAAGCTTTGCGTCTGGATTGAACTGGACGCTGTGAGATATTCCAGAAATAGATTGCATGTACTGAGAGGCTGAGACTGATTTTGTTCTTCGCTTTAACACTTGCTCAGAAGCATAAACAGTAGACATGGGAACAGTGTTGACTTTTTGAATTAGCTTTATGAAAAGAGACGCAAAGAGAGGGAATCTGTTAAAACTACATGTAAGAAAAAACAACAACACTAGCCTGCCAGTCTGATTATCTCGACTTAAAATTCCTTTGGATGTTGTGCTTTTTATTCCAGGAAGTGTTTTCGTCTCTAAGTGCATCTCGGGCGTCTGTCAGTGCAGAGAGAGAGAGAGAGAGACGATATGCAAATCATCTTTCGTGGGAATGCGATTTATACATGTTTTTATATTGTCAAGCTATTTTTTTTTTAACTGGTCCATCTAGGAATGTCCAAGTTTTTTCCTCTAAGCTGCATGTTTTTAAAATTAGCTTTTATCTAGCGCAACTTTCATGCTTATAGTCTGTTTAGATCGCTACGGTCCAATCTCATTTGTGGATAGTCGTTCATTACTCTCTCGGCCGCACATCCCCAAGTGATGTTTGTTTGTAGAAAACCTGGAGAGTTGAATGGTGCAGCGCTGTGCAAATGATTGGTGAAACCAGAAGAGATGTTTTAAAATAGCCTTTATCTAGCTCAACTTTCAGGCTGATGGTCTGCTTAGAACGCTTTGGTCCAATCTTATTGTGGACCAGTTGGGGGAAGGGGGTATCTGAGAGAAAGGTTTTCAGCTCTGCCTTTAGGTGCTTAGTAAACACAACTCTACTCGAGTCGGGTGTCGAACCTCGAGCCCCCTTGATTGCTAGCCAAGCTCAAGCGTACATAGCCTCTCGGCCACACATCTTCAAATGATGTTGGTGTGTAGAAATCCAAGGGTTGAATGGTGCAGTGCTGTGCAAGTTGCTGGTGTGAATAGAAGAATAGAAGAAACAAATGACGTCATATATATACAAAAAAAAACACTTTTCTGCATTAGTTTGATAATGTTGCGTTTGGTACAGTTAGAAGTTAGTTAGAACCTGTCATCCAAGATGTGGGTCATTATCAGTCAACACAATCATCTTGATCTCTTTCTCAATCACTGATGACCAAGTGTATTGAACTGTGTCCCCAGTGTGTCCTACAAGAACTACTGGATGTGCAGCAATGAAGCAGACTTGGGAAGAAGTGACACACTCAAGGCTAAACTTAAAGAATACTTTGAAACAGAAGAGTGGACCACGAACGAGCACTCCGGCGAAGACATGAATCAAACAAATGTAAGTTATGTTTCCTTGATAAGTCCAAAGACGTATTGTGTTGTATAGTCACACTAATAGTAAAAGAAGGAGAGTAAATGTCGAGAGGACTTCAATATTTAACCCTTAAAGTGCTGAGCTGTTTCAGAATGAGTCCATACAAAATGGAATTACAATTCTAATGTTTAGAGGCTAAGCTACCACTCGCGTTTTAAGGGTTAACATTGCATGTTCACAGAAGCGTAGCTAGGGTTGGGAGAGGGAGAGGGGAGAATTTGAAAATCCCCCCAGGCCCCAACCTGATGGGGGACCCCCAAATGTGTGTGTGTGTGGGGGGGGGGGGGTTTACATTAAATATTATGCAAAATGCAAGGCCCCCCAATAAGGTCAAGCCTCTCCCCCCCCCCCCACACCCCGGGGCCACCAAATGATGGCAAATTCCTAGCTACGCCACTGCATATTCATGGGGAACATATGATGTCCGACTTGTGATAACATGCGGGGAACTTGCTGAGACATTCACTGTGACCCTTTGAATTATTATTATTATTATGTTGCAGCTGCAAGCATTGGCTTTGTTTCATACATTTAATAGACGAAGGGAGAAAACTGGAAATTCGTTGTTGTTTTTTTTGGAAAGAGTTACTTTCTCTTTAAAAGTTTCTTAAAATTGTATTTCACACTAAACTAAAAAAAAAAAAAAACAGATCTGAACCTGTCACTGTACAAACACAAACATGTCAGAGATACAGATCGAATTGGATGACTCCATCAGAGGAACTTAGGAAAACTGAGTTTAGTGGAGACTTTAAACCAATCCCAGCCCAATGACTCAGACACTATGTGAAGTACCACGGGAACCTTTTGCGCGTTGTTTTAAAAGTACATTCCTTATGCGTTTGTTTGTTGTTGAGCTTTTGATATATCTTAACAATAGTGTCCGTACTTTGACAATGCATTTGCAGTGTCCCGACTGTTGTTAGGTACGCCAATGCTTCAGGCTGTACTTTAGAATACAGGAAGTTAATTAGGTCAAGTGCATTGTGCATTAAATGTCAACAACTTTGTAGAACGAGATGTCAATCTCGCAACTGTATCGTGTGGCCAGCTGCTAATATCAGCCATCAATTAGTGCTTCACTTCCAGCTGGTCCATTGTTCAAGTTTGCAATATTTCATCTTTCCTAAGCTTGTGAAACCTGGCGCCTCACCGGTGTGGGGTGGTCCCGCCATGAATATTTGAGGCTGTATAGCGAGGCTTGTCTTTAATCTTGCCATCAGTGATAGAATTGATAACTCTAGAGGCACGAGTGACATTCGCACCAATAATTGCATTTTTTTGTTTGTTTACGCCACTGAAGCATAGGCGGAGCCCCCAGACTCGCCAGCTTATGGAAAGAAAAAAAAATTATTACAAAAATGAAGTGATTGTATTAACTCTTTCTCTCCTAACTGACGATACCAACGTTGATTCCACTAGAATGTGATAAATAATTACGGAGAGAAAGAGTTAACGTTGTTCTGTTGATTGGTCTTAGCAAAATGAGTAATAGCGTAGGCCTTCATCGTGACAGGGGTGCTAGTTCTTTGACTGACATGGACAACGGAAAAGTGTTTGTAACTTGAAGGAACTTTCGAGGCTTACATTTGTTGAACATGCTAAGTCGGACACACACAAATGTTTGTTTTGTTTCGTCTTTTTAAATCAATGTCTGCTCTAGGAAGTTGATGTTTTGTAAGAGCCACTACTTCACTCTTAATAACCAATGAAGGATAGATTTTAAAAAGGATTTTTTCACCCCGCCCCGATTGCCCCTTCCCCTGTTCCAGCTAATGATTTCTACCTAAGAATGCCTATGTATTGCTTTTCTTCACTCTTGAAAATCCCCCCAGGCCCCAACCTGATGGGGGACTCAGGTGTACCTCAAGGAACAGTCTTGGGTCCACTACTATTTTTAATTGACATAAATGATTTACCAAATTGCATTAGTTCAGGAACAAAAGTCAGATTATTTGCAGACGATTGCATAATATATAGAACAATAAAAACAACACAAGACACAGATATTTTACAAAGAGAATTAGATGAATTACAGAAATGGGAATCAAATTGGAGCATGTCTTTCCACCCAGAAAAATGTCAGTTGTTAAGAGTAACAAAAAAACTAAAACAAATTAATTCCACTTATCTTATTCATGGCAAACCAGTAACACAGACTAAAAATGCAAAATACCTAGGTGTTATAATAAATGAAAAACTGTCATGGAATCCACATACTGATGAAACTATAAAAAAATCCAACAAAGCATTAGGGTTTATTAAAAGAAATTTCTATAAATCAAATAAGAACATAAAACTAAAATGTTATTTAACCTTGGTTAGGCCAATAATAGAATATGCATCCACCGTGTGGGACCCCTCAACTCAAGAAAACATTAAGAAACTGGAACAAACACAAAATAGAGCAGTGAGATTCATAACAAACGAATATTCACATTTGACTAGGGTAACACCATTAGTAAAATCAATAAATTTAGAAAGCCTTCAAGACAGAAGACTCAAAAGTAAAGTAGCAATTATACATAAAACACTGAACCATAATCTTCAAATACAAAAACAAAATTTAATAAAATACTCTGAAAGACACAAAAATAAAGGCACATTCCTCGTCTTATATGCTAGGACAAATTTGTACAAATACTCCTTCTTCCCTAGTGCTATTAGAGCATGGAATGGGTTGCCTGAGCTAGCCAGAAAAACCAGTGACTTGGCAGAATTTAAGTCATTGGTTAATATGCATGACTAAATGCATGACGCGTAGGAGGACGTAATCATCTTCTTTTTTGAAGTAACGTCTGTATTATATAAGATAAGATAAGACGCAGTTCATGCGGGAATTCCCACTGGCCAAATTTGATTTCAAGATGATTATATTTTGAATAACTATAAACTATAATAAGCTAATGTTTTTCCCCAAATATATACATAAATATCAAATTTCTAGGAAAATCGTTAGAGCAGTTTTCGAAAACGGTGTCCAGCCACTGTCCAGGATTTCTTAAATTGCACGGAATTTCCTAACTTTTGACTTATCTTCCCTTGGCCTAATCTACAACCCCCCCCCCCTCTAAAACACACGCACACAGTATCACCAGTATATTTAGGCTTTTTTTAAAATTCTGTCATCTCAAATTACTGGCTAAAGACACAGGAACTCTTTTGTTCCTTTTGGCAATGAAATCTGTTGTCAAGTTCACATGTAATGAAAAAGAAAAACTGGGTATGAATGTATGTTTTGTGTGCTAGCGTATACATTGTTTGCTCTATTTGTTAATGTGATGTACTATTTTAAAACAAGTTTCCTCGCGGATAATAAAGATTATTATTGGTATAATTATTTTATATAACATTTCCCATACCAACACCGGAACGCTGAGGCCAATATTTCATTTAGCCTTATTTAGGAAGGCCAAAACAGACTAAAGGCTGGAAAACATTGGCCAATCATGCGGTTTTTTTTTTTTTTTTGCCTCTGACCATTCCATTAAGTTATTGATGGTCCGGCAGTTTGGTCACTAAGCGTTGTAATAGCAGACGATCAGCACGTGCGTTATCAGACTGTCCCGCCATTTGTGCTGTCCTCGGTCTAAATCTAGCAAATAAAAAATAACAAACTGCGTCTGGGTCTTGACCTGCGTCCGATATTTAGGTGGACTTGATGAGCTCCTCTGAGCTCACTCTTTTTATGAATGCCCTTGAACCGACAGGCCTACTAAACGAAACTCAACTCTGAAGAAAGTTGTTTTTTTCTGGCCAGATTTTTTATCACTGGAGGGTATAAACGTGAAGTATACTAGTTACTTTTGTTAGTCAAACGTTATAAATGTGATTGATCTAAGAACGCAGACAAGGATCCCTGAGTAAAGGGTTGTTTAACACATCAAGTGAGCCTTATCTTGTAAATTACAGATGTTCTTTAAAAAAAATTCGCCCCACGAATATCTATGTGTTAATCTAGCTTCGCATATTAAAGGCCAACTCTGTAAAGGCATCTGGCTGATTCAGGCAGCTCGTTCCGTTCTCCAATAACACTAGGAAAGAAAGATCGATTGTAACTTGTGAGGTCTGTGCGCTGTGGTCTCGCTGCTGGGTTGGTGTGTTCTTCAGCTATGCCTAAGGCCTACTACGTTGCGCAACACAGTTAGTACGTGACAAACATATAACTATCATTTCAAAAAAACAGCGGAGTTGTTATCTATATTTATTGAAGATTTCTTTTTCCCCTTTTTAATTAGTTATTCTATTTGGATACAGATTGATTGCTCCACACTCCAGCAACTGTCCAGTGACATTCGAGTCTTCATCAACACCTATGGTAGTGAACATACTTTGACTGGAAGGACCATTGCCAGAATATTCCACGGCATCACTAGCCCAAACTTCCCCGCTGAAACTTGGGGCAGAGTGAGAAAGTTCTGGAGAGCCCACCTGAATGTAGACTTTAACTTGGTCTGCCAGGAGGCAACTAGGGCTCTTGTGTCTAGGAAATAATGGTAGCCATTTTGGATGACATTGCCTTGACTTAATGTGTAACCTAAACACTAGGTTCTAGATTGTTTTTGTGTCTGCAAAAAAAAAAAAATCATCAGTTGAAAACAAAGTGCCAGGATGTGAAGTCTAATGGACTATGTACAGGTTTATATTAAGCTGAGTATTAGATTTCCTTGAGAGCTGACTTATCGATTGATTGATTGAATGTGTTCTTTACTGTCAGACATGTTTCAATGTATTGCTCATTTATTAAACTTGTCCTGTATTTATTTTTTGTTTCTTTTTCCCATCTTAAAATTTGTAATTAGAACAGCCAATAATTTTAAAAAATGTTATTAGTATGAAGTCAGGAGAGAACAACTTTATTTCTAATGACTGGCCAAATCTCCCCTACAATGTGTTTGGTTTCACAATAAAGTTTTATGCGTTCAAAAAGTTTGTATATCTGATTCTTTGTTCAGCAGTAGTTGTCCTTTGGGGGGAAACAAATATATATATATAGGTATTGCTTCTAACTAAAGGTTTCTTTTTGTTTTTGTGTGTCACTTTCTTGGTTCAATTATTTTGTTTAATCTTTTCAAATAGTTCATTATCAACAAAAAAAAACAAGAAATGGAAATGTGATAGCTATAAAATAAAAATTTCTGGATTCTTAATGCCAAGTCAATGAGCACTGACCTCCGTGCCAATATTGTACTTGTGACATCTAACCAATCAATTTGATTTTGACATCCCTTCTAGCCTTGCAATATTTGACACAACCTGAAAAGGACATTGTACTACCCAGTTCTCATGGGCATCATCTGCTCTATAGAAGCGTGGACGAGAGGCCAAGTGCACTTGAACTTGGCTTGGCTACCTAGAAGGGGGCTCGAGGTTCGACACCCGACTCGGGCAGAGTTGTGTTAACTGAGCGCCTAAAGGCAGCACGGAAAACCAACTCCAAGTTACCGCCTCCCCCCCACCGGCCCACAAATGAGATTGGACCAAAAGTGTTGCGGAACCAAAGATTACTATTGAAACATTATTACAGGTGACAGTTTTATGGTGCTGTTGGCTTTACAGGTCAAGCTTTTATTTTAATGATGCTGTTGGCTTTGTAGGTCTAGCTTTTATTTTATGATGCTACTGGCTTGGCAGGTCAAGCTTAAGCTCTTTTATGATGCTGTTGGGAAGAGACTAGTCTGACCTTAAGGCAGTTAGATCCACCCCAGAAGTTTCTTACTACAGAAACTTATGAGTAGAAAACAAAGGCACCATTTAGGAATTCAACTATTTGCTGTGTCTCACTAAATTGATGAAACTTGAAAATGATCATGGCAGTATACACATAGTTTAGTTTTTTTGTTTTCTGAAAGATGGCAAGCAAGATTTGCTATTCAATTCACTAAAACTTCTTTTTAAACTGGTTTTAACTAGTCCTTGAAAAATCTTGGGTCAAGACAACCTTGTAGAGGGTTCCTAGTCAGGAGAAGTAATCTGCTTCAATGATGGCAGTGGTTTCCCGTGGGCTTGCCTATTGTATCTCCAGACAGACTTTTATTTGATAAAATTATTTATTATAAAAAAGTATTTTTTAAAAAAAAAACCTCAAATGAATAATTCATGAAGAAAACACAAAAAAAACATGTTTCTTTGTTGTTGTTTTTAATTTAAATCCATTGATAAAAAAAGTCAATAGTAAAGTATGACAAGGGAAACAACTGTATTTTGTTAACATTAAAATTGGACATTTCTCTTGACACGAGTTACTTTGGATCATAAATTTAACAATTTTCACTGTAAACAACCATGACAGACTCACATTGTTATAACTGTAGAGTTTAAAATGAAGATACACAAGCTCGTGTCACAACTGCTACAAAATGGAGTTAATTGTTAACACACAAAAAAATGTTTTGCATGGACAAATATAAGTTACTGAAAGAGTATAGGGTCAAATGTGCTGCCAAACACAAGTCTCCAGGATGAAGGTATACTCCAAGTTGTAGGGTTCCTTGTTCCACTTCCGGTGTCTACGTTCTGTGGACAAAGAAATCCAACAATCACTTGTACACTAGCTAAAATAATTCAATCTTTAGACATTGACATTTTAGAAGATCAAAATTTCAAAGAAACTCACACAATGATTTAAACCACAAATCCACTAAAGTTGACTGAACCCATAGTGTTCATGAAAGACCACTTAACACAAATAAACTTTGCACAGTGCAAGAATTGAGAAATAGAAGTCAATTAATTATGTAGCTATTGTCATAAATAATCTAAACACTAATCCATTGTTGTCTTTGCCTGCACCTCTTTTTTTTGTCACCGGCCACCAGCGAATTTGAAATTCATCTCAAATAAATGCATTGCATTAGAGTTAAGCAAGGGGTGACTTTGAAATTCTGTTGTAATAAATTACATCTACCCGAAACAGTTAACTACAGTGAGTTTGGAGAAATTGTTAACTATTATTTCAACGTGCAGCGAACCAATATATCAACCATTTTAAAGCTACATGTACATGTCAGCTCACCTGAGGCCACTTCAGCTTCAGCCATTTGTTCAACTGATCTGCCATTGCTACAGCATCACCAGCATTGTCTCCCTCTGACACGAACATTAACAAAACTAAAACTGGCAGGTCCTGGCTGGGGAAGAATTACTTGTCATAATTATATAGGTCAGGACAAAGTTATCTTTTGAACTCTTTTAAAAAAAAGTTTTAGATGTCGGAGGAAAGAGGGATAAGAGAAACTGGATTCATCATGAGGACTGATGGTTTTGATTTGATTTGATTTTGATTTTAGGTACATCGGCACAATTTAGGCCATGTCGTGCCTGTCACGTCAGTTTTAGAACCCCTGTAATATTTGGTGACTAGTAATCACTGAACCATTCCGTGCAGTCGCACGAGATTTTGTTTGGTCGGAAGCTGACCACAAGGTGGACACGGCAGTTGATCTTAGACTCTGGTAGAGAGAGGAGTGTTATGGATATTATTGACAAGTAGAGTTATGTACAAGTATTGAAGTTATTATAATTGATTTGTATTCAGGACTTATTTCCTTGGATGTAATTTGCCAACATCTTTTATGATTTATTATTTTTATGTAATAAAAACCATGTCTGCTACCAGTGAGTCTATTAATTATTCTAAATATTGTGGTCAAAGAGTTCAGCATGTTGGTGTTCTCACGCACTAGCAAATCTAGTGCGCGAGTGAAAGTATTTAACTAAGAATACAAAGGAATATTATATCATCTACAAGATCTACATAACACGACATTCGCGTTATCACGCCTACAACAAAAACCAGGCTGTGACAGTGCCCGAGGACTGATGGTCAGTGAGGATTGTTGGTCAGTGAGGATTGATGGTCAATGAGGATTGTTGGTCAGTGAGGATTGATGGTCAGTGAGGATTGTTGGTCAGTGAGGACTGATGGTCAGTGAGGATTGTTGGTCAGTGAGGATTGATGGTCAATGAGGATTGTTGGTCAGTGAGGATTGATGGTCAATGATAACAGTTTCTTAGATGGTGAAAGAGAGATTAAACAATATTTTGCAAATCCATATATAGAAATTTCAACTTTTGACTCAACAGTTCAGTTGACATTGAAAATCATTTTCTCACTAAAACACAAGATAGAGGAGTTTTATAATTTAAAAAAAACAAATATATATTAGTATGTGTAACATGTCACATAGTACTAGTATTATATGTTCTTGCTACACAATGTTTCACTGTCAACACTTACCACTTTTCAAAGATTTGTTTAGCAATCCCAGAGCCTGGCATATACAAAACCTGGGAGCCTGTTCCATTCTCACAGATCTGGAGCGGGGATGGTGTAGGTAATGAGTGCCTCCTCTCTAGTTCCTTCCAGGATAACTGGTTTTTGAGCTCGTCTCCAAATTTTTTGTCCATCTCATTTGTCAGAAGTATACGAAAAGGTGGTCTGTTGAGAAAAGTTCAAAAGACATTTGTTAGTAACAAAATTTAATTAGAAAGTTTAATCTTTAAAAACAAAAATTTGTTGAGAACCAATTTTATTTTAGAAGCATTAAAAAAAAAAAAACTTGTTCATGATGTGTAAATAAAACTTTAAAACAATGTTTCAAGCTTTTAGATTTCCTTATTCTATACTATTTGTTTGTTTGATGATCTTCAGAACTGAAATTAAACTTTGACCCTCTTCTTGCATTTGTTTGGTGTAATGCCCAAATTGTAAGACAAAGTCCCTTATGGATAATAAGGATTATTATAAATTATTAATATTACTCATCTCTGACACAAAAATCAGTCTACTGTTACCCAGATAACTGCTGGTCAATTCTTTCCTGGGCAAATGAACTTGTTAAAACAACGACTTGGGCAAAATGACTTTCTTTGGTCCAACTGACTAACCAGCTGGCAAACTCTTTCCCTTTCTTCTGGAACACACAACAACCAAAAAATGATTAGTTCTGGCTAAGATGATAATCAGTAATAATATTTCTAATTGTCCTTCTATTTAATACTTGTTGAAATTACCTTCACAAATGGGGCCCTCTGCTGCATAATGACAAGTTTAGCATCTGTGTTCTGGTAGACTAAAAAATATTTTTTTTTAGTTAATATTTTTATTTAAAAGAAAAATCAAATTAATATTAAAATAAACTAAATTATTGTCTGGTTGTTTTTTTCCAGTCAATTTTAAATCCTGAGAATAATGTATATTTGAACTTTCAACAGCCTTAATGTTTCAAAAACAGAAATAAATATTTATAGATTTAATTAAGTAATTATTGCAAGCTTGTTGTCACAAGCATCAACATGCCTGAAATTTTGTTTAGTCTCACAACTCACCTTCACAACAGGTGGTCATGTGACTGAGAGTATCTCCTGCAACAGCGTAAGGGTTGTTGCCTATACATGGTAACAGACTGGGATGTACGATGTAACCCACGCGTTCAAACGAGAAGTTTGAGATAAGTAGGTCAGCGGCAAGTTGGCCAACATTGCCCACAGATACACAAGGCTAGATCATGTTGAGTAGAATGCAATTCAGAAAATTTATATTGCAAAAAAAATATACACCTGTTTACAAGTTTAGAGTAAAGAAACTTAGTCTCTAACAGTGTGACTAGTTTTTGTTTCTACCTCTCTAGATTCAATAAAATGAGAGTTAAATGGAACTAATATTTATCAGTTCAAAAGAAATATCTTTTCTTTCTCTTTAATAATTAAGAATAAGTAGGTGATTTCTTTTAATGCATATATATTAATGCCACTGTTCCCAACTGTATCAGCGCTTGAAGTTTCTTTGGATAGATCAGTTGCATGAACGGGGGGAAATGCTGTGCAAGCGACATCCTTCCAACCTTAGCTCATGTCCAGAAATTCATTTCATTTCCTTTGAGATGATCCATAGTTGTTTTACAACTGAAGTAGGCCATATACACCTGAGTAGCAGACCAGATCTTTGTCTAGATTCTATGTTTTACAATCCACAATGGTCAGGTCACTTCTGGCTGCTCAAAACTGCATACAGGGGGTTTACAACATTGAGGAACAGTGGTAGATCGAATAAATTTTAAATAAACAGATCTACTACATTCCTTAACCTTTACAGTTTTTAAAAAATTGTTCCCTTTCAGATCTTGACTAGATCTACTTGCAAACAATATAATTTGGTTGAAAATATTTTCTTTTCAAAATATACATTCAATTAGTATTCTTTTTAACTCTTTCAGGGCGAATTGTTTCGATCGAAAAAATGGAGTTTTCCGGAACGAACACAAATTTTCAAGGGGGGGGGGGGGGGGGGGAGTTTAACAAAACAACTAAAATGAATGGGCTACACAAATATTATAAATAAATTAAATTATTCAAACATTTTTGTTTTCATTTATTTTACACTAAGTATGGAAAAAGAAAATATTCACAAAATTCATTAAAAAATTGATATACTGAAATATTTAACCTTTTAATTACACATTTAATCCATAAATTTTGAAAAATCACAAAACTAAACACATTTTATCACCTTAAATTTCATAAAAGATGAACTAAGAAATTGTATTATTTACATTTTTTGGGTCCCGGGAAATAAACTAAAAAAGAGGAACCATTAACATAATGTTGTCCCTTTTTTTTAAACGTGTTGGTACTGCATCAAATTTACTATCAAAACAAAGAACAATCACTCCCGCATCTGGGAAATAAAAAGTTTAACATAAAAAAGAGTGAAATAAATATTATAAACCAAGTTACTCGCTGAAGGTAACACTGCACTGACCAGCGCTAGCAAAGTTACTCACTGAGAGTAACACCACACTGAAAGAGTTAACAATTTATTTTATTTACTAGATCAGATGGCCACTGAAAAAGAAGGAGATTTCATGAAGGCTGTGTGGCTTCATTTGATGATCTTGAGGCCACAGAAAAGCTCTGTAGTGACTGTAGTAGTGTAGTGTAACTGTTTCTTAGAGAGGTCTAATCTTGAATGATAGTTATTGATACTGGAATGATACTCTAATCAAGTCTAGACCTAGTCCTAGAACTGTATTTATATAATATTAATATATGATATCGTCTAGAAATCTAGAGTAGAATATTAATTCAATAATTGTCATTAAAATTAAATGATTAATTTCTAATAGATCTAGTACTAGATATCTAGATCTACGCCCTCTACGGTAATCTACCTGATCTAGATCTAAGTAAGGACTAATTTCTATCACTTAGACTTAGTCTTTAGTATCAGTATCACTGATAGTGATAATCACTTTTTTAACAGACGTTCAATCATAAAAGTCATAATCATAATTGATCATTATTTGATGTTACTTCAAAAAAAAAAAGAAGAATAAGATAATTACTGTTACCCTATGTCTGTATCTAGAAATCAAATTAAAAACTAACCAATATGAGAGTACAATTTACAAAATTGCTACTTTTGTCTGGTTCTTTTATAAACATTTCAGTTTGTGTAGGTTTCAAATTTTGTTGGTAATGCTGAGAATGTTTTTATTGAAAGATCGTTTCGTCTTTTAACTTTATATTTTTTAATAGTCTAACTCTTCAGTAAAAAGAATCGAAAACTAAATTCGTTCCACATACCTATATAATAAAATAATTAATTCTTCCACACCAGCCACGGCCCCAAGAAGGTTATATTTAGATGGAGATGGCGTGACGTCACTACGTTGAAGCCAAATCGCGGCCATCTTGGTCTACTCAAATTAAACCGATAATGAACATTTGATAGCAACCGCTATCTCCATCTAAATATAACCCCCTTGCACGGCTCCTTGCAGTAAGAATAAATTGAGGACAAGATAAAAATCGAAATCTTCATCAGTTACACAAATATTCGTATAATTTTATGTGCTCAGATATTTATAGTTTGTCCATCGTGGTTCGATGATGACCACTTTTTGTCATCCAGGGGGCTGAGGGCTTTGCACTGGGGTTCTGTGCCTCCTCATGTGGTGAGATCTATGTGAGCCCGGAATGTTCGGCCGCACACTGGGCAGGTTATTCCAGCTGGAGCTAGTGTCGTTTGCTTTGCTTTTCTTCTCTGGCGTTTTTCTTCTGCCAGCGTTGTTCTTTTTTCCTCAGCAACCTGTGCGCCAGTTTTCACAGCGCGACGCCATGATGCTCTGTCATGTGCCTCTGTCTCCCAGGTGGCTGGGTCTATGCTGAACGCCTTCAGAGAAGCTTTGAGGGTGTCCCTGAAGCGCTTTCTTTGGCCACCTTGTGAGCGCTTTCTTTCGCTTAGTTGGCCATACAAGAGTCGTTTAGGGATGCGGTGGTCTTCCATTCTGCAGACGTGACCTGCCTATCGCAGCTGGGACTGCATCAGGATTGTGTGGATGCTTTGCTGACACTCTCTACGAAGGACTTCAGTATCTGGTATTTTGTCTTGCCATTTGCCATTCAGTATTTTTCTCAGACATGTCATTTGGAAGTGGTTCAGTTTCTTTGCATGTTTTCTGTACACTGTCCATGTTTCTGAGGCATAGACAATGTAGGGAGGATGATAGCTCTATAGACCCCTTGCTTTGTATTTGTGGTGATACCACGTCTGTTCCAGACATTTTTACACAGTCTGCCATAGGATGCACTGGCCTTGGTGATACGCAGGTCGATTTCAATTTTTCCGTTTCTGGAGAGTGTGCTGCCAAGATATGCGAATTTGTCCACTGCGTTTATATCCTGTCCATTTATAGTGATGCTTGGATCCGAGTAGGCTTTCCCAGGAGCAGGTAGATATAAGACTTCAGTCTTGTTTGTATTAATGGTAAGGCCAAAGTCAGAGCATACTCTTGAGAAGTCACTGACGATGCTCTGCAGATCATTTTCAGCAGGCATTTAGGGCACAGTCGTCAGCAAATAGCTAGTCTCTGATTACTGCTGAATTAGTTTTTTGATTTTGCTTTAAGCCGCCTCGGGTTGAATGGGCCACCATCAAATCTGTATGATATATTTATCCCGTTGTTTTCTCTATTTGTGAATGCATCTGTCAGCATAGCGGAGAACATGATACTGAACAATGTAGGTGCTAGGACACAGCCTTGTTTTACCCCGTTTGATACTTCGAAGGGCTCTGATTTTTCTCCACTTTCTTGGAAACGAGCCTTCATGCCATCATGAAATAGTCTCACCATGGTTATGATTTTTTGTGGACAGCCATACTTTGACATGATCTTCCAGAGTTCTTCTCTGCTAACAGTGTCGAATGCCTTTGTTAAGTCGGCATATATTGAGAACAGGTCAGCATTTTGTTCTTGGCATTTTTCCTGGAGCTGCCTTGCTGCGAAGAGCATGCCAATGGTCCCACGCTCTTTTCTGAAGCCGCACTGGCTTTCTGGTAGTAGACCATGTTCTATGTGTTGCATGAGCCGATTTAGTAGGATGCGTGCAAGGATTTTCTCAGCAATAGAGAGAAGAGATATTCGTCTGTGGTTGTCGCAGATCTGGCGGTTTCCTTTTCGCTTGTATAAATGAACAATTGTGGCATCTTTAAAGTCTTGTGGTATTGACTCTTTTTTTCCCACATAATTAAGAAGAGCTTATAAAGTCTTTCAATCAGGGCTAATCCACCTATTTTGTAGACCTCTGCGGGAATGGAGTCAGCTCCTGGGTCTTTTCCGCTCAGATATTTACACAGCTGATGAAGTGCCTCTCTAAGCGTTATGCTTTCTCCAGTTTTTAGGTTCAGTTCGGTTCGATAACGAGTAGGCCCCTATAATTCGGGCTCGGTTCGATGATATGAAATTAGGTCGTCTAATAGCAAAAACTATGTAGGCTACATGTAATAGCCTAAGGTTCTATTCAATTTATAACTATAAAGAATTGATGTCAAATCGTAGGCATAATTGATTTCCAGCACTCGTGTCGCGGGCCACATAAAAAAAAAAGGTACGAAAAACGTTTTTTTTTTTTTAAAAATACAATAATGCACTTTTATTAGAAACCCGTGGATATAGTACTTTCCCTAATTCGCGGGACGTAAGAGGTTTTTCCGAAAGCAACTTCTGAAAATCCGTATGCCATGTATGCCCTATGTATTACAGCTATTTTATGCGAAATTAATTTGTTTTTCTTGTAGTTTGTAGTTGAGTTCATTTAGATTTGATGTTATGTCCCTTTAAAAAGACGAATCCCTCAACCGTGAGAGGGTCGTTCAATTGAGTCACTTGCTGTCATTTCTCCGTCATAAAAATGTCAGTTTCATGTCTCATATTTAGGCTTTTTAAAAAAAAGGTTTTAGAACCTTTCCTCTGCTTTACCAGCGCACTTCACTGTCAAATAAAACGTCTTCAGTTTCGGACTCTATTTCTGTCAGAAATTTCTTGGACGTTTTGTAGTTCAACCTTTGAAGTATTATAAAATGTATTGTGCTAAACACATTATCACGTGATTCTGACTCAATACCTTGCCACGGAACTTCCTCTAATAAGTCTTGCTACCAGTTCGCTTTGACATCCCGACATAGCCTACTTCTGGCGGTATCACCGTATCATTGGTCACTCCTACTATCTTGTCCCAAAGAATTGAGACAAACTTCATGATGTCTGGAACTTCTTTGAACAGGTCTTTGCCAGTGGTGGTTCCATGCGCGCCCTAGCAGCTATCTCTCTTCTATGATATTAAAAGTGTTCGTACCATGAATAAGTTACCGGAAGTTGAGCAGTTTCAGTAATGTCGACGGCAATAGAAAACATCTCAAAGTCTTCTGCCCTATCTCTTAGTTTCAAACTAAGATTTCTAATTATCATGCGGAAAAGGGTAACGGCTTCAACTGCATTCTTACTTTCACGACACATTTCTTCATCTTATCTTATATAATACAGACGTTACTTCAAAAAAGAAGATGATTACGTCCTACGCGTCATGCATTTAGTCATGCATATTAACCAATGACTTAAATTCTGCCAAGTCACTGGTTTTTCTGGCTAGCTCAGGCAACCCATTCCATGCTCTAATAGCACTAGGGAAGAAGGAGTATTTGTACAAATTTGTCCTAGCATATGGGACGAGGAATGTTCCTTTATTTTTGTGTCTTTCAGAGTATTTTATTAGATTTTGTTTTTGTATTTGAAGATTATGGTTCAGTGTTTTATGTATAATTGCTACTTTACTTTTGAGTCTTCTGCCCTGAAGGCTTCCTAAATTTAGTGATTTTACTAATGGTGTTACTCTAGTCAAATGTGAATATTCGTTTGTTATGAATCTCACTGCTCTATTTTGTGTTTGTTCCAGTTTCTTAATGTTTTCTTGAGTTGAGGGGTCCCAAACGGTGGATGCATATTCTATTATTGGCCTAACCAAGGTTAAATAACATTTTAGTTTTATGTTCTTATTTGATTTATAGAAATTTCTTTTAATAAACCCTAATGCTTTGTTTGATTTTTTAATAGTTTCATCAATATGTGGATTCCATGACAGTTTTTCATTTATTATAACACCTAGGTATTTTGCGTTTTTAGTCTGTGTTACTGGTTTGCCATGAATAAGATAAGTGGAATTAATTTGTTTTAGTTTTTTTGTTACTCTTAACAACTGACATTTTTCTGGGTGGAAAGACATGCTCCAATTTGATTCCCATTTCTGTAATTCATCTAATTCTCTTTGTAAAATATCTGTGTCTTGTATTGTTTTTATTGTTCTATATATTATGCAATCGTCTGCAAATAATCTGACTTTTGTTCCTGAACTAATGCAATTTGGTAAATCATTTATGTAAATTAAAAATAGTAGTGGACCCAAGACTGTTCCTTGAGGTACACCTGAGTTTACTGTTATTGGTGTTGATTTAGAGCCATTTATTATTACAGTTTGTTCTCTCCCTATCAGAAAATCTTTAATCCACTGATGCAGTGGACCATTTATGCCGAATTTTTTTAATTTTTTTTAAGCAAACTATGGTGGTGAACTTTGTCAAAAGCCTTGGAAAAATCTAGTAAGATAGCATCTATTTGTTCACTATTATCTAAACCTTTTGAAAAATCATCAATTAGTCCTATTAGTTGTGTTTCACATGATCTATATTTCCTAAAGCCATGTTGGTATGGGGTGAGGACATTATGTTTGTCTAAGTGGTTTATGATGTTGCTACATATTATGTGTTCTAGGATTTTACATGTGATGCTGGTAAGTGATACTGGTCTGTAGTTTCCTGGATCAGATTTTTCTCCTTTTTTAAATAGGGTGGTGACATTAGCTTCTTTCCAGTCCTTTGGTACTCTGCCCTGGTTAAGCGATGCCTGAAAGAGTATTTTGAACACTGGGGCTAGCTCATTGCTTAGTTCTTTGAGTAATCTAGCTGGAATACCATCAGGTCCAGACGCTTTATTTGGTTTGGTGTTGGCTAATAGTTTTTGAATTCCATTTTCTTGTACTACTAAATCTTCTATGTTGTCTACTTGGTTCAAATTAAGAATTATGCCTTGTCTCCTGGGGCTGAGAGTAACCCCCCTTTTTACGCTTTCGCCGTCGAAAAAAATGTGAGCAACTCTGTAGCAAGCTCTTTGCGCCTTTTCATTGTCTTGTCCCTTCCCGTCAATCCTTTAATCTCTAGGCGTTACTAAGAAATCTTTTCTTCGCGGCTCAAACTAAGAATGCCGCCATATTTGTGATTTCATAATTCTGTTTGACGTTACGTTCTATAGAAACAGCTCTAAACAAATCAAACATAAGGGCTTATTTTCATGCTACACAAAAAGGTAAAACTATGCTCACTTGTCCTGATTGTTTCTACACTCAGAGTCTACTTTTTGTTTCATGAACCCACAAATATTAAATGGTACGGCAGCCTTCGAGTTGATATCAAAAGAAAGACAACCCGAAATGATTCAAGAAAAATGCACACACAAGATGTCAAGGACACAGCTCAAGACAGCAGGAGAATTTTCCAAGAACTAAAAATAACTGTTAATCATCTCGTTGAAAATTAAGGGTTTGTCTTACAAGAATATTGCAAAAATCTTGATTCAGTTTGGTTAACTCTTTCTCTCCGTTATTATTTAACACGTTCTAATGGAATCAACGTTGGTATCGTCAGTTAGGAGAGAAAGAGTTAAAGTAAGGACAGTTCGTTTGGTTCGTACCGATCAGTGTTAAAGTTCGGTCGTAAGGTTCGAGTTCGCGCCCCATCTTTAATTTCTTTTACTTTATTTTGATTTGTAGGTTTGTTTAGTTTATTTTGATTGGTAGGTTTGTTTAGTTTATTTTGATTGGTATGTTTGTTTAGTTTATTTTGATTGGTAGGTTTGTTTAGTTTATTTTGATTGGTAGGTTTGTTTAGTTTTTTTTTTATTGGTAGGTTTGTGTAGGATTTTCCTGGAGCTGGACCTCCATCTTTGTAGTACCCGTTTGTTTTGTTAAGACTGATATCCATACATGCTCTTGTTTTCAATCAACTAATAAACTCTCTGGATTAAAATAAATAAAATGTGTCAGGTGAATGGGACCACAAATAGAAGAATAGCAAGACTGAAACAAGAAGACTAGAACAAGATTGTCACACATAACAACAAGATGGTAACATAACAAAGATGGAACTAATAAAATTGGAACAAAGGACAAGACTAGAACAAATAACAACATGAGTGGAACAAATAGCAACATGACTGAAACACACAGCAACAAATAACAAATTCGACTCAAAAGTTGCCATGCACAAAAATTTATTATTTTTTTTGTTGTGTTTAGTTAGCTATTCCAATAGATGACCTATTTCAAAGCAATAAATATAGATCATGACATGTACACACCATTCAATGCAAGGTATGTACAGGGGACACCAACTCTTGGTGTGTACATAGCAATCTGTGGTCAGGCACAAAAAGAAACTCAAAAACTTTGTACACATTGCACATCAGGCTTCCATCAACTCAGAGAGACATGTTGTGGATCAAGGTACAATCAACATGTGAAATCAAACCACCAGGCAAACTCCTTCATGACATTCCTAAAGGTTGAAAGAAAATAGTCACCAAAGTCAAATCAGGAGCTGAGTTTTTCCAGCATTAACTTGACCAGACCAAAACCACTGATTTTGCTCTCACAAGACTTTGAATAAAAAAAAAAACAATTACCTACAAAATTGAATAACAGCAGTTTTTCATAATTGATTTTTAGGCCATTTTGATCTTATACACAATTTTAGTCAATAAAAATGTGATCTTACAAACACTAAAACAAAAAAAACAAAAAAATTTCTTGGAGAACAACTCATTGACAAGAAGATCCATAGTTTTTACAAAATCAACTTTTTTTTTTTTAAAACAATGTTTTTGATAGTTTAAAAAAAAGTTATGATAAAAAGACATATTTACAGATCAAAACTTGTCTGATGTGTTGACATTCGAAACCAACATATGCGTTAGTCTTGAGCCCTTGCACCGCACTGCATAGAAATGTTCTCTTAAGATACACAGCCTCCTTATTGCAAATCAATATTTTTCATGACAAGAAAAAATAATGAACAGAAAGTAACTGGACAGTACATGACTGATGATTGTAATTTAAAATAAGGGCTCTTTTTTTTTTCCTCCCGTGCAAATGTAGACATAAACACAAGGGGGATAGGTTTAAACACTTGACAAAGTTACGCATTTGTACACACACATACAGCAACACACGATATGTCCAGCCATGCAAAACGAGTCCATCAGGTCTTGATCAATAGTCTCAAAATGAAACATTTACATTGTTCTAGTGATAAGCTCCTCAATGAGGACTGATATAGAAAGCACTTCTTGGACCTACATGGCCACATATGAAATATTCCCAGGTCTTTAGTGATACAGGACATAGGATGGTCTTTATCTTGAAAGAGTGAAATATAGAATTTGGAAGAAAAGTTTATCCAGAGATTCACATGGCAAATAAACGAATTCTATTTCCTACAGTAAACCACCCAAAAAAATCATTTTTACTTATCAGTAAACGTATTCATGTGTGGCATTGTATTTACATAAAAGCTATCGTCTATTAATGTAAATTATTCATGTTATAAAATAAGTTGAAGATATCCCCCATCACTTATGCTGTTAAATAAAAGAAAGTTTTCCCCTTTAACTTTCAGAATTTCATTATCAAAGTTTGTAAATAGATGAAAGTTATCCCCCATTAGCATTCACCATAGCAGTACAACTTTTGAAATGGATAGGAAGTGTTGGGTCAATGTCCACTATGGGATGGAGGTGGTCAGTAGGTCTGTTGGAAAGAAGTTAATAAGGCTGTATTACCCATGTTAAACCATGTACATTCTAGCTCCACTGATACATTCTAGGAGTGTTACGTGTTCAACGCTCTAAGAGATACCAAGTTTAACATTACTAGCTGATAACAAGTACACAATATGCAAAATTATGAAATCAAATAGTTTTGGCAAACATTTTATAATAACCACCAATAATGTAGGAAAATGGAAAGTTGACAATGGGAGAGGTTGTGTGGCGAACATTGGACAACAGTAGCAAGTGACACTGGGACAGTAACAGGGGATGGATGATCCATTAAATACACTAAACCATTAGCCAAACTAAAGTACAACAAAAAATCAAGAGGCCACTCCAGAAAACGAAACAAAAGCTTGAATATATCACACATACAAGAAGCATTAGTACATGATCACACTATATACAATGCAGGTCAGTGCAGGTTTACAGCCTTCATACAAAAACAATCCATGGGCATGTAGTGTTATGTATTGAAACAAATATATATCTGAACTTGACATAATCTACTTTGTTGACAACCAAATGTCACTACAGAAAATAGTTGACACTGTACTCTCTAGATACTTGATTTAAAATCTTGTCCCAGTTCTTGTAGAAGACACATTAATTGTAGAGACTACCTACTGGAGACAATAAATGTGTATGTTAACATGGAGTTAAAAACTGTCAAGTGTTGGCCAGTATCTGAGTATAGAGGAAACTCCCCTGAGTACTATGTTTGAAGGTTTGGCTAGTCATGTCAACATTGTATTGGCATCTATTGCATTGTTCTGTTCAAACTTTAAAGTGTGCTGTCTAGTAAGAATGCAATGCATCATGCTCATGTTTTTCATAATGACACAAAAAACCTATAATCACTGCAGCTGAACATGGCAGCATTATTGAAAGGAGAATCTTGTGTCCATGCAATCATTTATATGTCAGTTGTTAACATGTCTAGTTTGATCAGTTAAAACTCGCAATATGATGGTTATTGTATAGACTATGTTTGCTATTTTCGAGGCTATGTTAAATGAAGAAGCTGTACATGGCAGTAGAGTAAATCAGGTTGAGAGATGGTGTTATCAACACCAATATATAATCATAATCTAAAAACTTGGACTATATTGGAACTTACTATTGCGACTAGCAACTATTAAATTAACTGGAACCTTATAAGTTCACAGAATCAATGTACACTATATGAATGTATTATCTATCACATGTACAATGATGCCCTATCACTAAAGCAGAAACCCTAGAGTGCAATGTGTAGGACATAATTATTTTCTTTTTTGAAGTAACGTCTGTATTATTTAAGATAATTATCTTCTGTGTGTGTGGGACACTAAATACAAGCTTTGTTGAATTCTCTTAACAAACAAACAAGTGACCTCAACCAAACCGAAGCAGAAACTATGTAGATATATTCTCTTTGTCTCAGTCTATATGTCTGGATGTTACACTGATATTAGCAAGCTAAATGAATTCCTAATCTACATTGATGAATACTGAATCAAAAAATAATAAATAAATTTTGAGTTAACAAAAAAATATATTTAAAAAAAACAGACTAGTTTGCATATATTGAATATTTGTCTAAGAATGCCGAGCATGACAAGTGCAGACTATCACAATCTCAGCCATTTCATGACAAGCGTCATTTTGAATCAACTCAGTGTAGTGAATAATCAAAATGAATGAAAAACTAAAAACCATAACGACACCAAAACACTTTCTAAACATCAAATGAAATTTAAAAAAAAGGTCAATGAGGTTCAACAGCCAGAGATTGCACACAGTTCAATCAAAGAAATTAGCAGGACATTATGGACACCAATCTAAATCTACACACTACTAAAACACAATCTACAATGGACGAGTTCAAGGATTTTTTTTTAAAGAAATGAACCACCTTCACTTCATGATCAGCTTGTTTGAATCTCTCTTTCAAACAAAACATTAAATAGATCATTTTTATAATGACATCACATTAACCTACACAAGTGACAGGTTTACAAAGAGAGTTAGTGTTTTCACACAAACTCAGCGATGGCCCTACCCCCCCCCAACTGAAAAAAAAACAAAACAATTTTACAAAACCCCAAAATAAAATACAATGTTTTTTTCAGTTTCAGCTTTTTGAACTAGTCTAGATTTTATTTTAAAAAAAAAACAGATGAAGGTACAGGGTAAAGAATGACTTATAATGGTCAGGCAATAAGTGGTAGGGGACACAAACTCTGTTGATGGCTACCATCTGGTCAGTGTTATCGGATGACATCAGGAATGAACATTTGGTATAACAATGACAATGTGTTTTGTTAATAACTTCACCAGCTATGTTACTGTGCACAAGTAGTGGTGCCTTGCTATGTTCCATGAGTACAAGAAAACAAAATCATACACAAAATTAAATCAAAAGACTTTGAACATGACAGTGTTCCTCTTAGTACTTTTACATTCATCTTTTTTTTTGAGGTCAAGGACAATATGACAACAAAAAAAAACAATTCTTTTTTTTTTTCATTTTATGATAGGAGTTTAGATTTAAGTACTCTTGAGACCAGAAATCGGATGGCAAGGTTCCTGGGCACTAACAAAATATAGGTCAATAGACTGTACAAAAAACAAAAAAACATTGAATACATTTTTAAAAGCAGATACAAATAATTATTTTAATGATTAATATTTTAGTTTAAAATTTGTTGCTTTTAAGTTGTTGTTATTTTCATAAATAAAAAGTTGGATTTCTAGAAACTGATTTGACTCACATTACTATATCAGGCACTGGAATAGCATTGAAAAAAGTTACACAATAATCTTAAAGTCATTCAACTTTCAGTGTTCTGTCAAATGGAAATAATGATACAAAATTTTATTCAACGACTTTGACCCATTAGTCTCTAGACCTACATTCAGCAGATGTGGACGTGTCCATTCCATTGAGAGGTAGCTAAAGGTTTTTTCACCAGGTGAATACCCAGCTTTTATTTCCAATTTGTAATAGCTCTAACATTAAAGTAACTTTTTGTATTTTGTATATAATGTATTATACAGTTACTCTACTGACTATGCATACCAAACAAAACTTACAAACACAATAAATAATCCAGTGAGTGACATCTATTTATACAAACATTACATTTTGTTCCCCATGCTAGAAACCAAGAAGATAGTGTAGATCTTCCAACAAAGATAAATGCTACGCTAGTATTGCTTTAGGAATTGACAACAATCCTGGGAGATAGGAAAAAATTGTCCAGCTCCAGATTGCCATTAAGAAATGCATCTATAATGACTACCCTAAGCGTGCAAAACGATGGATCAAGGTGCATCTAAAAATGTATTAAGAAAATAAAGACTAGAGCAATCCACTCATTTTTGTAGGCCAATGGAGTCAGATATTGTACAATAATAGCTTCTAAAAAAGATTTTGGACAGTTGGAAGTCCAACATGACTTATTTGAACAAAGAAGATCTTATCTTTCCCAAGAGTTTTAGTTTCTTTTGGAAACATTTTCAAAGTAGAGAATTTGTCTGTGTCTTTGGGCTACACTATACAGTGTTTGGGCTACACACTATGCAGCAGATTCATCATCTAATGAGACCTTCCGTTTCAGTTCCATGAGAAGAGATGCCTGCACATTGTCATTCTGTCTTGGAGCTTGGACTCGCTTGAGAGGATCTGCTGCTGGGTGTGACGTGCGACTGTAAATCCTTTCCATCTCCTGAAGCTCTTCAATAGTGGGAGGCAGCGGGAAGTCATCATCAGGAGGAGGATGCTGCTGCTGTGTCTGATTGTGGTGCTGTTGTTCCATCATTTGGGGGTGGTGAGATTGTCTGGCATAAGGGTGCATCTGCTGGTGATGAGAATAAGCTGCCCCTGAAGTGGGGTTGGCCTGGTAGCCACTGTGGGTGCTAGAGTTGTGCTGTTGGTGACCATAGGGAGGGTGATGTGGCAAGACTTGGTGGCCACCATGAGCTACTCCCTGGCCAGGATGTGGATGGACTTGGCTGTTGTAATGTCCAGCATGGGCTTGGCTGTTGTAATGCCCACTCTGGGCTTGGCTGACATGTTGCCCTGAATTAGGTAAACTTTTACTTGGTGGTCTTGCAGTACTATAGAGAACATCATGGGCAACCTGAGGATAAGAAGCTTGTTGCCAAGCAGCAGTCGCAGAAGGGGGAGGAGGTATGTTGCTAGCAGGCTTGCCTGGTTTCTGCATCACTGCTGGTGGAGGGGGCTTAGCCATATGAGCTGATCCATCCACCATGCTGGCTTGGAAATCATAGCTCTGTGGAGTATGGGGCTGGACAGTGAACTTTGCATTCAAACTCTGTACGACAATGGCAGATGCGTGACCTGGTATATGTGTGTATGGATTTTCAATGACTCCTTGTGCATGTCCCACACTGGGGTCAGCTATAGGGTGCTGGTGTATACTCTGTTGAATGTACTGAAGCTCTGCATAGGGTCCTTCACTTTCTCCCACAAAGGAATGATCCTCGGCTGATAGTTGTCTCATTGGGGATGCTCTCATTTTCTGCACATGCATTGGTGCAGCGCTAGAGATGGATGCTGTTCTTCTGACAGGAGGCGGTGGTTTCTGAGATCCCAGATTAGGCCTTGTCTGATTCGGATCAGATAACATAAGACCTATATGGAAAGGTAAAGAAAAATAAATACTTTTTTAAGTACAAAATATTTAATAGACAAAAACAAAAAAAACAACAATATAATTATTACAAAATATTAAAACACAAAAAAATGTTTACTATTATTGCCCTGATTCTATACTATGTAAGTATGGTAAAGATGTTGAATGACTTTCAAAGGGCATTGCTGATAGATAAATGTAATAGTAACTCTATATGGCCTAAATGTAAGGAATGTAATGTAGCTCAATGTATGTTTTTGATTTTTCAACTCTCCAAATATTGATTATAAATAACCACTTTCAAAATTATGCTCTCTATTAAATATAAATATGTATACATTCCATTTAAGTACATTGAAATGAACCATATTTGTCAATATTGTCAATATAACATTTAGCATGCTTCATAGCACTTAGATGATAATTATTGATAATAAAAAATGTAAAAGAAGAGAATGAAGCAAAGGTTTGAGGCTGATCTTAATCTAAATTTGACTTTTATAATACAAAACAATAAAAGGAGGGTTGGCAAGTGAGTTCAGCAGACAATGGTTTCCTGTCTTAGCCAATGTGTAAGGACAACACGGTAACATGCACAAAGCAGGCTTAGCAGTAACTAGTGAAGACAGAGAGTCTATACAAAAGTGAATGAACCTAATTTAGAACAAACTCTCCTTGAATATATCCCCCAGCCCAAAAAAACAACAATCCCATTCTCAAACAGAAACAGAAATTTAACTTTCCCTCTTTAAAAATATCCTTTACCATCAATGAGTCTTTGAAAACCTCTTTCTGCCAGATAACATTCGAAGTAAAGTGTAGGATGTTGAGAAATGTGGCTTTTAAATGTCTTAGGAAATAGAAGTGGTCTAAGATTTGATGTGATATATAAGATAAGACTAAGCAAGCAGTAAAAGCTGGCCTAAGTACCGATATTTTATTCTCAATGTTTCCTGACCTCATCAAAGATAATTCAAGACCACACACACTATATTATATATAAATAAATATTCAAGGCATTAAATGTCACTGTCCAGCCAGTATGAAGGCCTTCAAATCTGTTGGTCACTCTGAAACTAATGCTGAGGTGTAGGACGAGCAACTGTCAACCAACCTGTGGTGGATGCCGGGCGTTGTGGTTGAACGCCAGTACGGAGCACCGTGTCTCCGACCCGGGGCAAGGTCATGCACTTTGTTTCTGACTCAAATTTGTCTTCTGTTAGAGTACAGTCTGGAGAAGCAAAGTGACAAATCATGCAAACATACTGACGATAATCATGTGAAACAAAAAAAGATCTGAAGAAGGCAAAGTAAAAATTAAACATGCAACTTAAATACCATCTCCCCCCCCCCCTCCATTCAAACAGACAGAGTGGTTTTTGAAGCCAGTTTTTTTGAACCTTTACAAAGTTGGTTACTAAATTATTAGTTTAGACTTTTTTTTTTTTTTTTTTTTTTAAGATTTTGGTCAAATTGTATGATCATATTGACTTGTTTAATTGAACTAGGTTAAATTATACATTCCCTAATTGTGAATATTTTTATAAGCCCATTTTCTTTTAACTAATGCAAGATTGATTTTAACCCATTATCACCAAATGCAATAAATAAAGTGTTTAAGAGTACAGCTCGAATGTGTTCTTTTGCTATAGAAATTAGTAATTTTTTTGATTTGCTTAGAAAAGAAGTCTCACAGAACAAAAAGACTGGGATTTTTTTCTTTTTGGTAAAAACCTAATATGTTTATACGAGACCAATCTTTATAGAAGACATGAGAACTGACCTGCAACGTCACATCCTGTGGGCAATTTAGACCAATAGCTTGTTTAGTTAATTGGTACCATTATCTTTAATATTTGTACGCTTATTAAATGGGACTGCTCTAGAGACCATGTAGAATCTACCAGAAAATGTGAACGATTCTTTACTTTTAGAGGAACATGATAATAAGCCAACATATTTGATTTGTAAAGAAAGTGTGACTGATTTAAAAAGAAAAACATGTTAACGGCATTATAAAACAAATATGTCAACATTCTTGATTTAAGCCACAAATAAAAAATAGTTTAACTACGCCTACAGATTGAAGGATCAAAGGGAATATTTACTATTTTAAGGTAGAAATCAAGCCATTTTCTCGAGCGTGAAAAATAAGATAAGCTTCAAATGTCCAATTCATTAATTTAAGTACTAGATCCACAGGTTTCAAATCAAATAGTTAGTTTCAAATTCAAGTCAATTTCAATTCATTTTTGTACCTTTTCGTTCATGTGGCCCGCGACACGAGAGTCGGAAATTAAAATGGCCCTCATTAGGATGGGCATCACTGGTCTAATTCAATACAGCACAGATCTAGTAAAAAATATTTCTGGCAGAGCTACTACAGTACATACTGATTTGTCATGAGAAAACAACAAAAAATTTTTTTTTATAAAACACAATTTCATTAGACATGCACAGACTCTATTTAGCTAATGCTCAATTGATACATCATTATCAGCTTACACTCAGAACTATCAACAGGACAATAGCATGCTAGGTTTATATAGGTATAACTTCTTTAAAGGAATCATGCAGTTTTTATGTGTGTGTGTTAATTAAAAACATTTTTAAGTTTGCCCCAAAGAAAAACAAACTAAAAGTTAGCTTTTACTCAGAGAATTAATTGTTTTGTAAAAATATTCCTATAGAAAATGGGGGGAGGAGGGGGGGAGGAGGGGGGAGGGAGTCATTATAAGCAAAAGAAAAAAAAAGCCAATCTACATAACAATACAATGGGCATTGTGTGGGCAGGGAGTGCAGGACCACGCTGTGCAAGTGTCATGTTTTGTTTTGTCTTATTGAGATTGGATGTTTTCCATCTTACATATAGAAAAAAAAACTTGTTACAATTTAATCACACTATATTTAATATCTCCCACTATTTATAAAGCGCTGGTTGTGAGTGTGTATGTGTTTCATGTGTGAATGTTGTTCGTATTGGCATCTATAATTGTATTGTTACAGTAGTTACGGTGAGGTGGTCAATTGTAGTCAAACTGAATTTCCATTTCATTGGGAAATTAAAAATATTATCTTATCTTATTTGTCAAGAACTGGTAAGGTAAGAAAACATTGAAAAACTCCCTTCAAACTAGCACAAAAAAAAAATGGTCATGGATTAAAACAAATGAGATGCACCTATGACGCAATCTAAAACTATTCTAGAACATTAAAAAAACAAATAAAGCCAATGTAATGGTGAACAAATAAATGGTGTCAAAGTGAGAGTTGATCTTTGATTAAAAACATCAAGTTTGTGCATAAAGAAAAAAAATGATATCAAAATGTTTGCGAAGATGTTCTCACCATCTAATTCTTCGTAAATAGTGGCATCACTTTCAGGACTAATGACTTCATGTCCTAATCAGATAAATTGTTTTTTTAATCATTGGTTTCAAAAAGTTATAATAAGGAGATCAATCAAGTAATAAAACTTTGAAACAGCAACTTTCACAAAAATCAGCTTTAATCAAGAAAATCACACAATACAAGCAGTTGTTTTAATGCTTTAGCACACACAATGTAATGATTGTAATCTTTAAGAAAGAAAAAGGAAACCAATTTACCTCCTGATACTATTCTGTCTTCTGAGCTAGCAGGAGTACTGTCCATTGTACCATAGCCCGAAGAGCAAGGCAATGACACTTTACTGATGCGGCTTTCTGTGTCAAAATTGGCAGATCCCTGTGTGGCACTGGCTGGCATGTAGTTTTCAGCATCATAGGCAGTCAGTGCTGCGGTACTAGCCTGAAGCTCACGAATGGCTTTGGCCAGTTCCAAGCTTGTGTTCTGTTGAATCTAGAGACAGTTTGAAAAGCATTGAATAGGAAATAGCGTTAAAAAAATGCTTTGTCATTAAACTGCCTACTATATGTCTACATTCAGAACCCTGGTTAAGAAGTCAATGAAAAATGTGTTTGACCTATGGAAAGATTTCTTCTTATTAATTTAATTTACAATGAATTACACGACAAACTGAAATTTTAAAAAAAATCCTAAAAATGTTTCTAAGTAAGATATCTCAACAAAATGTAGTAAGAAACGTTTTTAAAAATCTCCATGGTTTCTATAATAACACAACTCAAAGATCAGATCGTCACTTCTTGGCTATTGTACCACTGTCTGGAGTCTTACCAAAAAAATGAACTTCAAATTTTAAAATTGAAAAAAAAAAAAAGGAAGCAAAGAAATTATTTGCGAAAGCTAATTGCATACAAATGTCAGGCTCTTAATATAAACATATATCATCCACTCTGGCAAGTCAACTGAAGACTGTTTCAAATGTAATATCTAAAGAATCTGAATATATATATATATATATATATAGGCACTGTCTTTGATTCCAAAGATTAAGAATCAGTGAATCAGACGATACATTAGAATTATATCTTATCTTATATAATACATGCCAATGTATAGTGGCAGATTTATTTATTGCCTATTTAAGGAGACAAGCTAAACAGATGAAGTTGAACTATGCCACTGCTGCTTCATTGAAACATGCCTGTCACATTCTAGCCACAAAACAATTCTTTCTAGCCAAATATAATTTCCATAGAAATCACATATCTACTTTAACTGGAAAAGTGCAAGAAATCTGGCTAAAAGAGCATATGTTGACTTAAGCCAATTGATTTCTAGCAAGCAGATAGCAAATACAAAATGGAACAGAGCGATTCTGTTTCATAATTTAAGTAAGGACAAGAAAAAAAAAAACAACAAACAAAACATTTTGTCGCCAAGATTTCAAAAGAAAGTAGATTACAAGCCCAACATCTTTTTTTTTTTTTGATAAATGAAATATTCTATTTTCTGTATTAGTTTCATTACTTCAATGCTAATTAGAATTACTTTTTTTTTTTTTGGTTACAAGTTTCTTAATAAAACTACTTAATTTATAATAATCAATTTTTTAAAAAATAGTTCCATTACCTTTATGCATAGTTATTTAACTGTTATTTAGTAATATTTTGAATTGATAAAAAAAAAAAAACAACACTGCAAGACAATAGAAAAAATGTGAACAAGTTAAGCATGCAAACATTCAGTAAACAAGACTGACATGCTGAGTGTATTTAAATAAAAAAACACATTTACTTTTGCATTGGCAAGCCACTTGTACTATCATTCAAATGATCAAGTTGTTAGGACTCCGCCTCTTTTCATAACCGTCTTGTTTTTAAACTAATGGTTGATGAGACTACTAATATTATACCTAGGCTGCATAGTTTCAACACACGATTTAACTTTGAGGTACACTAGTAAAACCACACAGTATCATAAGGTTCAAATTCTTAACCTACATACTGCATGCTACTAACTAACAACTTATAACACTCCTCTGCTGCTGTTTTCTTGCACAGATAAGTTCAAGAATAATAAACTTCAAGAAAATATCTAGATCTAGTTTTTTTTCAAGTCATAAATCTAAAACAGTAAAAAAAAAATAAATAAGGGTTTGTCTTAATACTAAGATTGGCAATCTTGCCTTTGGTTGTCTGTTGATTTCAAGCACTACACCAGCAAATATATCCACTTCACCATCTTTATTTTCAACCGGTGAACGGACAGTGGTTTCCTCACGATGGCCAGGTGCATGCCCAATGTCAATTTTGAGCCCGGCAGTGCACTTATCCATCTGCTGCATGGCCTGCTCCAGGTCTAACAACCGCTGCCCGGCAGATGACTCAAAATTGTTCCCCTAATTCAATCAAGTAGATATAAAGTTAAAGACATAGCTATGGCATAAAGTGATGAGATTTCTGTAGGTGAAGATGTTATGCAAAAGGTTTCAACAGATGAAAAAGATGAAACAAAGAAAGAATTTATCACACCTCAGAGAAATTGTTCACTAAATCTAAGTAGGTCACTCACACCAGGAAGTAGAAATTTTACATAAAGGGTTGAGAAAAGTGTTGGAGGAATTTGCATACATTTGATTATGCACAAAACCACAAAAGTAATTAAGTTATCATAATAATTGTCTGTGCCCAAGATGTGAAAACCAGGGACTTAATAGATTGACCAGAAGAAGAGTCTGCTGTGGTGATGCTCAGGATCAATAGAATAATACAAACTGGTTTTTTTTCAACTATGGACATTTGTAAGCAACAAGTTTATATATACGATTACAGAAAAAATAAAAAAAATAGAGTAATATTGATCTTTTAGCTTTTTGTTCTAGCTTAAAATAAAAGCTCTGGCAAAAAAAAAATTTTTTTTTTTTTAAAAGCAGAAGATAAAAAAAAGCAAGTGAAGCTTCTATAAGTAAAATAACTTTCAGTCCATTCAATGACAAGATCAATGGGTGTGTGTATGTGTGATGATTTCTGTGGTGATGAAGATGTGAAGGATTCAGTTTCAAAGTTTGGTGATGCACAGAAAGTATTTTTTGTAACCACTTAGAGCAGGACGGTGCGCTAAAAAAAAAGGTAATTTATCCAACTGTCTGTCTATCATGTTTATGTATTATTTGTACAATGCAGCCAATGCAAGGATAGTACAGAATAAATATTTTGTCATTGTTATTGTCAGAGGGGCAATAATCCAAATATTCTATTAACAGAAAATTATTAAATATCTGTAAGATCTTACAGTCGATGATTACCCTAGAAGAAAACTAAATCGAATGACAATTTTTTTTCGTTTGAGCTCTTATTGCCTCATGCTGTTTTGAATCACAATACATTGAAGAGTTGACAAAATGATCATTTTTCACATGCATCTTTTGTTGATGTTTTCATGTGTGTGAGAACCAGAAGCCAGCAACTTATGGACACCACCTCCGCTGGACATTTGGTAAAACGTTCTGAAGTATGAAAACTAAATTTAAAAAAAAAAAGTTGGGAGTGTAAAATGAGATCTTCCAGGAGTCCCTAAAGTGATGCCAAAAGTTTTGCTGGCCCCTTGGTGGTGATCATACAAGACAAAAAGAGAAAAAAATAGAGAGAATGACAGCAGGTGTTTGCAAACAACACTGCAGTGAGAGACACACAACAGTCTGGTGGAATACACACACACACTTAGGACTTCTTGGTTTGGGGAAAAGGACAATTTACTCTATTCATTTGAAGTGTTCCAAATTTTATTTTTAAATCACACAAAAAAAAGCCCCATCTATCTATCTTCATTGTTTAAATGTTAAACATATTAAAACAAAACATGTTTAGAGGAGTGGGAGTATATGAGTAAAGTTAAGACTTTTTTTTTTCAACCAACTTCTACAACCAATTGGCTCATGACATTATAAAAACGAATACAGTTTAGTAATTATATATCAATGTGCCTCTTAAACTGTGCAGATAAAAATAAAGAGTTAGGCTTACAATTCATTTTCTAGCCAAACATTTATTACTAGCTGGGGCAATTTTAATAAAAAGAAAATATTCCCAGTTTTAGAGGGCAGATTGATTAGATTAGCATAACTAGCAAACATTCAAATACAGAACACTTGTTTTCCCTAGTGTTACATGAAAGAAGACAATAGTTTTACCGGGGCTGTCACACTTGTAGGGGTGGTGGGTTCTGCATCATCAGGAGACAACTCAGCCTGGGGTTCTGACAACTCAGACATATTGGCATAAATGTGTTGAACACCTGAAAAACAAAACAGTACTAAGGAGACTGAAGCCCGGCACTTTTTCAAGTTTGAAGTTGGCAGGAAAAAGGATCAGGCAATGGGAGCAATATGTTTGTTCAGCTTCTAGGCAGGTTGTTTTTTTTTTATTTCTTTTTTTAAATGCACAACTTTCATGCTTATAGCATGCTCACTGCTCTATGGTCTTATCTGTTTTGTGGACCAGTGGGTGGAATAGGGGTACCTGGGAGAAGGTACTTAGTAAAACTTTGATCGGGTGGGGTTGTCACAGTTTCAGTTGACATTGCCTGATTAAATGTTCACCTCAGGTTAAGACGTTGAAAAGACTTGTGAATTCCTGATGTAGAAAACAGGAAGTAGAATGAATAAAATTGACTTGGCGTTCAGTCAGTTCAGAGAGAGTAAAGTGTTATCCTCTGGACGAGACAGTCAAGTATGATTTTAGTAGTAGTGACTTTGAGAGTCGAGTTGTAAGTCAAGTAGTATCTTTTGGTCCAGTATGGACTTAAGTATTTTGATAGTTTTTCTCTGGATTTAGAGAGTCAAGTAGTAACTGTGAAGTTTATTGTTACCCGCTGTGATGCTGACGTTACTTGTGACATATTCTGTAACTAATCAACCTGGACATTCAATACCGCTGTTATGCGGATGTAATTATGTTTCACATCGGAAGTCTTGATGTAACTGCCAATAAGGTGCAGTATTGTTATAATGGTCATTAAATAAACAAAAGAGAACTTGAGTCAATCTGTAATGTCTGTGTCTGTCACGTGTCAAGTGTGACTCCAGGAAGCACGAACCCAGCAGTCTATGCATTCGCGACACACTAATAGTAACCAGCCTCATGTGTAATATTATAATACTATGTCAATGCACATATAACGTTGACAGGGGTGTCGGACTCGAGCCCACTTAAGGTAGCCCATGCCCCAATGTCTAGGGGTTTAAGCCTCGTAGCCACACATCACACTCAATGGATCTTCATTATCATTGAGTAATAAATAAGTTTTAAGATACTACTGTACATAACTCTTTAGACAATACTACTGTACATAACTCTTAAGACAATACTACTGTACATAACTATTTAGACAATACTACTGTACATAACTCTTTAGACAATCAACCAATAATAGAGCAATATATATATCATTGAATAATCTCTCTCTATTCCTGAAAAACAAAAAGGTACTAAAGCTACTACTGAATTGATCCTACCTGGAGGTAACACAGGTGGTGCCACAAAGATACCCTTTGCTTTGGGACAATGAGGGGGAAGAACTGGCTGCAGTTTGCTGATTGTCGCAGATGGTCTTTTCTGAGCATTCTGGCTTGTGGACCTATTCATCTTGGGTCTCATTTCAATATCTTCTTGAGGCGGGTCAAACATTTCTGGTTTCAGTGCTGACAGAAGTAAAAGTTTCATGTGAATGTTTTGTTTTCAGAACTATGACTTATTAATCTGACTGAATTTGATATTTAGCATGCCGTATGTTCCAATGAGATAAAAGCAAGAAGGGGAAGTGAAACAGCCAGAAGAGAAACATGATAGCAACATTTCATCAGGAAAACTTTCGGCAAACCCATAAGATTAAGCAAGAAAATGCTTAGACCTACCTGGTCTACTGTGCCCCTTTTCATAAGCTGTGCTAATGGTATGTGGTCTGGAAGATTCAATCTTTGGACCACCTGGCAGATTGGGCCAGTTGTTCCATGTTGAGCTGGCACTAGGGGTATTGTCAGAAGGAGTCGTTGGCGTGGAGTCACAATCTCCTTCAAGCTCATGATCATGTCCTGATGAAGCCTAAGAACAAGAATTGAATTGTTGACATATTTACTTGACAGAATTGGTACGATAAAGTAAAGAGTACTAAAATTGTTCAACAGATATATAAAACAATTATTATTCATAGTTTTGCCTACGTTTTTATTTATTACAAAAAAATAGTATTCATTATTTTGAAGTCTTGTGGCAATGAAGGGTTGCCAACTAAAACAATCAACAGAGTACAACTTAGTCATTTTGTTAATCTGTTTCTTAAGATTATTCAATGTTATTCCAGCACAGCTCTTGACCAAAGCACCACTCCATTCAGTGAGATACAAAAGTATTAGAAGCCAACAAGTCACACTCATAGTGATGAATGCTGTTATGCCAATATTATTCATTAGTAGGCTTCTAAAAAGCATCAGCAAACTTTATTAAATTCTTATTATAAAATCAGTGAGATAAGTCTTTAATTTGAACAATACAAATTGTATCCTGCTAATGTTTTAAATAAATTAATTTACTGAGACATTTTCAGGAAATGAATTCAGCATTAAAAAGTGTATTGGTCATACAAACATTTCTATTGTGATTTTCAAATGGAAGCATTAATTTTTGCATTATTTTAACTATACCTAAAAGTCTTATAATTCAAAGAGCTTCACCCTAAAAAAAGATGGTATGCTAATCAAAGATGATTTTAATTGAATGTATTTCAAGAGACACTAAAAATAGAATATGAAGAAAACATTCAAGAAATCCATAGAAATAAACTTTGCCAATTAACAAAATTAGCTGCATTCGAAGCTGCATCCAACAATATATACAAACATTATTAATAATTCATATGGAAATTGCAAAATAAAAATAATACCAAAGAACTCTGCCTAATCTTTCCCTTTAGCATCATTTACACAACAATATTTTTTGTTGGCTGGTCATATGTACTGCTTTAAGTAAACATTTTGTTGATAAAACATTTTTTTTTTAAATGTTGGCATCTGCCTTTAGACAATTTTCTTCATTTTATTTACATTTTAAAAATAATGAAATGAAAATTATTTTTTTTTAAATAAATGAAAATGAGTTATACATTCCAAGAAAAAAATTATAGACTTTTAAAGTTATGAAGTTATTTAAACATTTTTAAAAGCTATAGAGTTTTCAGTGAAATAAATGAACAAAACAAATATTACAGAAGAAGCCAAAAGTTTTTAAAATATAAAATAATGATTTTGGTGATGAAAAAAAAAAAAACTTTTACACAACTGAGATATTTTGGTGACAAATGGAATGAAACTGGGTTACTGTGAGCTTAACAAACTATATTTTATGTGAAACCATTGAGTTAAAGTGTCATTCTATCAGCTGTGACAGAAACTAACTACACAGAAGTGTAAGAGATCTTTGAATGTGAAAATACAGTTTTAAAAACTACTTTTTTTGTGATAATGATTATTTCGGCAGCCTTGGGCCTCTCTATAAAAAGCTCCTCCTACCTGGTACAGGCTCAGTGACTGCGGAGTAACAGGACGCAGGAACAGTGTATCCTGGGAGGTGAAGCCTGAGTCCTGGGAACTGACACTGGTCAAGCGGATTGCTCCAGGAGGGGGCTGTGTGGTGTGGGAGGGTATGTAACCATGAATGTTGAGGACAATAACAAATGGGACACACAGGTTGGACACACAAGTAGGACACTTACACAGACGTTAGTAATGAAATGATTTTTTTAAATATTTTGTTGATTGATAATGTATTAAGTCCAGAATAATAAAGGTGAATATATACAAGTCTAAATATTATAAATATTTAAATGCATTTCATTTAACTTACATAAACTGATTTTCTTATTTAAATAACAAACTATGAGGATAACATTTTAATTCAAACAAAGTTTTATTTTTGAATAGTGTCAACTTCTACATAATAAATATCTTCAAACTCTTTATGATTTTTAAACATCTGATTACACTACAACATTAGTTAAACTCATTTCTTGCATCATAGATTTGTGAACAACTTTGTTGAATAATTGAGTGAAAAAAACAAACATTTAAAGCTACCGTGAACAAAACCTTTTTCTTAATGTTAAAAGTGGCAGATGTAGCCATTTGTTTTGTTAAAAATAAAAATGCTATGCTGTTTACAGATTAATTTGGCTTTCAGAGAAGTGACCAAAAAAAAAAAAGAAAAACAAAAGGAAGTATAATTTCTAATTTCCAAATATAAGTGGAACATTATTTCACTTTTTTTAAGAGAAATTTTTTTTCAAAGCTAAATTTAAAAAAAATGTAATTAAGATGTGATTAATGAAGCCAATAATTTCAAGTGACAAGACAAATCATTTGCAGGTCAGTGATGACACAAGCAAAGAAATAATACACTGTAATGAGTGAGTGCTGCGGCAGAGATTGTTGTATCTATTTCATGCAAAGCACAAGACCAAGACACACAGATGTGAAGGCACTTTTATAAATAGTCTGAATGTAGGATGTGGGAATGACTAGAGGATGAGAATGCTCTCTGACTGAATACATGAAAGATGTCATTCTATCATAAAAAAAAACATTCGTCTAAAAATGTAAATAAACAAAAGCAGACATTCTAAAAACATGCAATAATAACAACAGACTAAATTATTCATTTTCTCTTCTAATGTTACTTTTTGTTTAAATACGTTTGATCATTTCAATCAAATTATGCTAATGTTAGTTCAGATAGCTTTCAAAGAATTGTAGAAGAACAAAAAACATATGATTATATTAGCTATAGAACATTTAAGCAAAAGGACTGGAGTGTAAATCTGATTAAAAGACATCCACCATTTTGCAGAAATCTGGATTCATTAAGAGATTATTACATATAATTTAAAAAAAAAAAAAAACAACTAAACTAGGGCAATAGAGGAAAAAGAAAACAGTCATGTCAGGAAATAAAAAAAAGTAGATTGGCTTTATGATGAAACGAAACAAACAAACACAAAATGACAAATTAGAGGGTTGCAAGTGAAAACAGTTATGAGCCCAGTACCTGTGAAGCAGTGCGCTTGTGCAGGGTGTGGCTGGGTGAATGAGACTTGGACGAGCCACTGGAACTGGAGTTGATGCTGTTGATGCTACACATACTGGATTTTCGAGAGCCCAGAGAGGAGGGGGAGCTAGGTGGGGACGGCTGCTGATTGGATAGCCGGGAGAGTTTATAATATTAGACTCATGACACAACCGTCAAGTCAACTATTAGTATTATTTTTACAGGCTAGTGCACTTTAAAAAAAAATTGAAAATTATTGATCTTCAAGATGATTTATAAGTTTAAAATTAATAGACTGTGTTAGATATTGTAAATACTAGACTAAGGTTATATATTTTACAGTGATATGATATCATAGGTAATGAAAAACACTGCTCATAGAGAGAATCACTTCCCATTATTAGAGAACATATAGACGATATACCCAAAAGACCAAAAGGAAAAATACATAGTTAATAAATCATTTGGAACAAATGTTGATCAAATTGAAATTGAAATTCTGAATATTTATTTAAATTAATGTTAAACATATTTCACTTTATCAATTTGAAAAGGCTGAAAAGTGTAAATCGTATAATATTGTGTAGAAATTTTCTGAACAAAATTATTTCTGTTTATCTAAAGACAAATGTGAATATAAATAAAATCCTAATATGTTAACTAGAGATTGAATATTCTTAAAGAATACTAGATATTTGGACATGTATACAATTCTATCTCTAGCTTGCTATACCTGATTTAAATTCCAAGAGGCAGTGTCGACGACACCCTTTAGATCTAGGATAACTTGCTCACTAGAAGGAGGAAGAACTGACGGCTCACTAGCCTGCATGCACAAACTCTCCATGATTTCAGAGATGTGGCTGATCTCTGTCAGGAGTTTGAGCTCGTGATCCTGGAACAAAGTTATGAATGGAATATGCCACGTTGTACAGAGCTCCCAAGAAACATAAGAAAGTAAAAGAAGGGGAAAGAATGAATTACCTGTTGTTCTCAGATGGTTTAGAATAACAGTGATTTATGTTTTTGGAAAGAAAATAAAAGAACCTCTTTGTATTCTGGCATAAGTAAGTATTTTCATTGCAAGTGGAAAACGTTCATTTTAATACATTTAAATTAAATGTACAGTATTAATATCGTCTCTATTCTCAAACTGAAGATGGAGGGTCCTATTAACCAGTCGTATATCTGTGGTTTCCATATCTGGCAGTTCTGCAATCAGTTTATTTTCTAAACCAGTGTTTGTTAATTGTTGTGCGTGAATAGGTGTTCCACGAACTACTGGAATAATTAACTTGTAGGCCACATGTGATTTAATCTCTGTAAAAAAATAAGCAAAGTGTTACGCTAAATACTCAGAATATGCTAAGTGTTCTGTTAAGGAAAAAGTTTGGAAAACACTGTTCTGAAGGGATGTTTTGGGGCCAGTATTGGGCATCTTGGTAAAGTAGGCAACATTGCATTGTTTCAGCATTCTCTGGAAACACTCCATAAGGGCAGGTTTTTAACTAACATAACACTGGAGGGAAAAGTAATTTTCAAAGTAACTACAAAAGTTGTTTGAGAAAAATATGTGTTCTAAAGTTGGCTGTGTTTTAACTTACAACAAATGGTTTCAGGCATGTGATGAACAAACAAAATCGAGATCTTTCCTCAATAAGCGCAGCTCTGACAGAGTTCTTCTCTGTCTCCTCCAACTGATGGTACTTGGTATTCACTTCCATCATGGCACTCTCTAGTTTGTGTTGCATGTCAGACTTACCTAAACAAACAAAAGTCAGTTTTTTAATTCCTCAAATACATATACATCTGATTGGTTTTGCTACTACAGTGATTGGACCCCACAATGACCTGCTAACTATTGTAAAACAAAACGCAAACTAAAACACTATGGCCATATTAATAGGTCTTTGGAGCTCACAGTAGCAGGAAAAAGACAGAGAAAGTGATGGGAAGACAACATTAAAAAATGCACAGGCCTGCCATTAAAAGAGGCTCTATCCAAGGCAAAAGACAGAGGAGTAGAGAAAGACAGTTGAAAAATCTTCTGTGGTGCGCCAATGGTCTAACAGACTAAGGGATAGGTGAATGTGAAGAATAGAATACAATGAAACCCAATAACAACATTAGTAGCTCTAGGCATTTCTTCAGACTCCTTATAACTGTTGCAAAAGACTTGATGTCAATGAAAAATATTTATCAACTAGGTCCTAATTAAAAAACTTTGAAATCTACACAGTTTTAGAAAACAATTTTGTTTTGTTTTTTTCAAAAGAAGAACAATTTTTTCGATAAGCGTGGACAAATGTTTACCATGACTTGCACTTTTCTTGACTTTCTTTTGCAGCCTCATTGTATCTGATGCACTCTTCTTGATCTCTTGTTTAGCTTTTTTGTATTCTGAAAAAGAAGAGTTACCTTTCCTTAGCACTTTAGTCTTCTATCCTAAACCCATACATTTTAAAACAACTGTCAATATGAAAAACAAAAGACATAAGCAATACTGGTTGTGTTTTTTTTCTAACATTTATAAAGAAAACTCTAAGACTGTTTCTAGTAGTTGATAATAGTAGATAGTCTGTACATTTGAAGTTGCTTTAGTTTTATGGCAGTTTATAAGCACTGCTTATATTTTTACATAAATCTAATATATAGATTTCATCTAGATCTAGAAGTTGACTAGATCTTAAAGAGTTCTAAAATCAGAACCTTAGGTCTAGTGGTAGATCTAGATGTCCATATAATGAATATACCAATAAATAATCACAAAAGTATACCTTTCTAGGTGGCTGAATAAAAAAAAAATGCTTCTAGCAGCTTATGGTGTTATGGCTTTGAAACCCAAATTGATCACCAAAAATTGTAAAACTATTTTATTACATTAATAGTTTAATAGTGGAGGTTTAAAAGTACATTTCATTTTTTTTCTTTCTTGTTTTAAAGTAACATCTGTAATCTATAAGCTAAGAAGTTAAGCATACACACACCTATATTGAAAGCTCTATTCTCAGGTGGACCAAAAGCTGCTCTACGTGCAAATCCTATTGAATGTTACACACGAGAAGATGTGAGAAGACAACTGCTCTACTTCATTGAATTAAGATTATTATCTGCACTTGTTTATTAAACTGTCCTCTTCACTGTTTGACTTCATCCATCAACCTCCTGGACTCTTTTTAAACTTCTCTACCTCACAGCTACAGCTGGCAAATATTTTATCACCATGATGATGATTTGATTTCATTTTTGGCCATGCAGAGCCATTTCATTTTTCCAGGGTTCTCTTCCATTACTCAGTAAATACAAAAGGGATGCTCAAATCTATATAGGTTACAATCTGAGTATTAAAATGATTTTCACTGAGAAAAACACAATATAGTTTGTCCATTGTGGTTTGATTATGATCACTATTGTCATCCACAGGCATGGGGCTTTTGCACTGTGGTTTAGTGCTTCCTCATGTGGCTGGTGAGACCTATGTGAGTCCGGAATTTTCAGCTGCTCACTGGGGAGTTATTCCAGCTAACTTTAGTGTCATTGACCTTGCTTTTGTTTTCTCTGACACTTCTTCCAGTGATGTTCTCTTGTCCTCTACTATTTGTGCGCCAGTTTTCACAGAAACACAATTATTACATGAGGAATAAAAAAAAACACCCAAACCTATCATTTATACCCAGGTGTAAACCAAAGGTTCCATTCTCAGTACAAACCTTTAGAGTGATCTTTATCTAGCTGCGCTACAGCTTTCTTCCAGTCCTCAAGCTTTTCTTGTAAAGGTGCAACAAGGTTATCAAGGATTGAACTGATTGGTGAAGTGAGGGGGGTGGGGTGGAGAGATAGAAACATATGATACCAATACATTAATTAAAAAGTATATAAAGATAGCAATTAATAAGATACTATACATCCAATCAACATGAAAAAAATACATCTTAAATTTTGTACTAAGACATCCATTAACCAACATCATGGATGTCTTGATGTTTGAAGAGAAAACAAAATGGCAGTAGAGATTTAATAAAGAAAAAAAAAAGGGGGAGTGGCAGGTGTTAAAATAAATTGCTCATAACACACTTCAGTTTGAGCATTTAGGAAAGACAATCCAAGCTAACTAGAAAGAAGACTATTAGCTAATTATCTCCCTCCATGTGGCTTGGCTTTCTTGGTTCACTTTAGCTTCAATTAATCAAGAAGTACTATTTACAAAAATTACTTCTACATGTAGGCATTTTTTTCCTTGTTTCCTAACAATAGGTATTAAAAACTAGGTCAATACATAACTTTTCCCCCTGCTATGTAAAAATCAATTGTCCTCCAAAAGAATGAGAAGGCAGCTAGTGTGTCATAGACAGGAAGTCTTGAAACATAATTAGGTCACACAGGCTCACACTACAATACATTTACTTTAGTCACACTATCACATTCATCCATCTGAGGGGGCTGACGGGGAGAGAGGTGGGCACTTGAATGACCTTTGAACCTTGCAAGATATTTTCAGACTGCACTTCATCATTCGTCAATGGTCAAAGTGGCAGCTGACACAAATGGCGGTAAACTTATAAAATTCTTGTCTCTCATTAGATCTATCACTAAACACAGTCCATCCCAATTCGAAGGATAAAACATCCCCCATTCTCAATATAACTTGATAGACAAAGTGCAACCTTCTTATAAAATTTGTGTGCAGTATTATATCCACTGTTAGATAAATAAATAAAACATATTTACTTTGTCAAAAGCTTCAAATGTGATTCTAAGCTTCTATGTCGCATACACAGACGTGTCAGAGCTGAGCCTATTTCTCTTGTTGCACCTAGAAATGAAGAGACATGCAAGCAAAATGTTACTTACAATAAAAAGAATTGGTTCTCATCTTCATCTTTTTACAAAGTTTATATCAACTCAGTCATTCTGTCTGGTAAAAAGTGTATACACATTATTTCTCCCACACACATTCTCTGATCAAGATGAAATTTCGCACTATTATTCATTGACTTGAATCAATAAAAAAAAGTAATCAATTAGACAATTAATTACTGGTAATTAATTATTTTGTTAAATAGCAACAAAGGAAACTAATACTTCAGTATTCAACATATATATAGCTAAATTTGTTGGGTTTAGTCCCCTTAAATAATTGTGAATGATATTTCTCCCTCAAGCATTCTCAGATCAAGTTGATTTTTTTAACAATTATTTATTGTACCTAACAAACATGAATCAATAAACAAAAATACTAAATTAGTCAATTAATTATTGGTAATTAGTTTTTTGTTTGATATTGAATAAGGGAAATAACTTGTACACTATTGGTAGATATAGTTTTAAGGATAGAGTTCTTCTCCTTTAATTAAGCTTTAGGGTTTTTATTTTATTTTACTTGCAAACACAAGAAAAGTCTAATCCCCACCAGAAAAATAATACTTTATATATAATATATATACAGATTAGAACAGAACAATGAAAGTCTTATAGGCCCTAACTTGTCATACAAACAAAAACAAAACATTTTAAAGGAAATCCATACCAGACCTCAACAAAATGAGGCAGATAATGGTGAGTTATAAGTCCAACTAATGTCAGGTAGCCAACACATCAGATGCATGTGGAGTCAATAACATCTAAGTACCCAGAACTACAAATCCCACTAGGCTTCTTCAACTTCCACCCATCAGCTATGTGTCCCTAGCTATGCAGATCTCTATTTCACCATTTCACCACAATGTTTAAAGAAAGGCACATTCAAAGACATTCCAAGCTGAATGGATCTAGTAGAAAAATGTAACTATGTATATATAGCTCTAGTTAAATGACATCTCTTCAATAGAGCTATTGTATTCACCTCTGTGTTTGAGACTTAGACTTGAGAATGTTCAAACATTATATCAACAATGAGAACTTGAAAAGAATAATACTAGAAAGATAAAAGCAGCATTCTAACATATAGCGTGTCTCATCTTGTATCTACATTCATTTTAATGTTCACCAAAAAGTTCACATGTTTACAATCCATTCAGGGCTTTTATGGATCATATTAATGTAATAGTACATGGTCTGTCATGCAGCCAAGAAACTCAACTCTGAATAGTTTTTTTATGTTTATATATCATCATTGACCTTTAGGTTAAAACCTTAGCTCAAGTCTACAGCAAGCCATTTCATTATTACATAAGCATTCAAGAGTAAAAGTCAAGTTGATTATAAAGCACACTTGAGGCAGCCGCTGCACTTAGAAACAACAATACAGCAGCACTCATAAAAACAGTCTGCGTTGATGCTGATATCTATCCAACAACTTAGCCTTTGTGTGTGCACATCAAATTCTTAACAAAAACTACAAAAATAAATGTCCACCAAGCCAGCCACTAGAAAGACGGCTCAGGTACCAACAAGAAGCAACAACTTCATTCATAGAACAAATATAGATCTTAGAATGGTGTATCTAGAGTAGCATAAGCAATAACATCTGCTAATTTATTGTTTTATTCAAGAAAAATTCTTGGACCACATAAGGAATTAGCATGTCCTTGACAGATTTCTAGAGACAGCAGCACACTGAGATTTGAGGTTGTAAAATGCTCAACAATGCTGCCCCAATTACCATGGTTACAGGAGGAGAACCCATTAAGAAGAAAAGTTTTGTCTGGCCGGATGATATTATTATCTAAGCAAATATTTTTTTTATGCCAGTAGCACAACAGGAAACACATTTCCTTCTACAGCATTTTGGCCGATGGTGACATGTCATAGTGACATACTGTTTAGTAAGGGATGTTGTGCCTACAAACTGCATAAAGGCTTAGGCTCATAGCACTGCTGTTGTGTTGGGAATATATATATATTAAATAAACACTAATGACAGTAGTCAGGTTTGAGAGTGTTTATAGGATCTAACCATGAGTTAATATTTTTATTAACAATTCTTGTCTAACCATGAGTTAATATTTTTATTAACAATTCTTGTCTAACCATGAGTTAATATTTTTATTTACAATTCTTGTCTAACCATGAGTTAATATTTTTATTAACAATTCTTGTCTAACCATGAGTTAATATTTTTATTAACAATTCTTGTCTAACCATGAGTTAATATTTTTATTTACAATTCTTGTCTAACCATGAGTTAATATTTTTATTTACAATTCTTAAGAAGAATGAAAGATATGAACATTTGAAATGTTTTTAGTTTGTACATTCAGGAAACTCTTCCCTGGACCCGCCTTACAAACACTTGACTGTCAAAAGCTTGTGTCAGTAGAGAGAGCACTAGTCACTTTCATCTCTCTTTAAACAAATGACTAACACATCACCAGATGTACAAATGCTTTTATAGGAGCCTCAAATTATTTTTACATGATCATGAATAAAAGTGAATGCACAAAACTTCCTCAGAAAATATTCAGAGCCGAATATGACCCACGGGCTGTGGGCTGGGTTAATCCGATATGTCAAAATGTTTTACTCTTTAATTTTAGGGCCCCCAGGTTAAGGATGTTTCTGCCATGACATAAGGAACATTTATATATCAAGTTTTATCAAGATTGGTCAAACTGTTTTGATTTCTATGCGAGACACACATACATACACCTTACTTTGTGCTTTATATATTAGATATATATACAGCATATTGTCACAGACATGGCTAGCTAGAGAATCATTATGTACTATTGGAAATAATATATATATCCACCTTTTTGGGGGAGGGCGGGGGGTTAAGTAAAAAAATTAAACTTTCACTCAAGAGATGTTGGTTATGACCATTTGAAAATACTTCGATGAATCTAAGTCAGTTATCTGTCTGATATTGTTTTGTTGTTGATCTCACAATTAGATCAATATTAAATGTCTACTAAACTATTCAGTATTGAGATGTATGCAGTAACAATGTAGCAACAGCAGTACATTGAAAAATTAATGCGCACAAAAAATTAGCCCTAAGCTGCAATGGACTTGATAGTAATGGTGTATCATATAACCTATTTCAATGGAGAACATCTGTTAAAAAAAAACAATAGTGCCAGACATTGTTATTGTAACCCTGAATTGGGGGGGGGGGGGGGGGGGGGGACATAATATATTACTCCAACAATCAAAGTGCGGCAGGAAATTACACTTTTATTTTGTACTATTCATGAAGTAGTGGAGACAATAAGCCCACCACTTGGTGACATTTAGCATATATCTGTATTAGAGCAGATAGACAATTGACACTAACTAATTGGCCATTGGCCAGGAACCAGCTAATTAAGCAAAGATTACTGTTGATTTCATCCAGCACCAACCCTATTGTTCCGGTGCAAAAGGGATGACTCAGTTTTAAGCGCAGCTTACTATGAAGTCGCAAATGAACTCTTGAACAATGCACAAGTTTTGCATGTGAACACTATATTGTAGCCTTCATTAAGTTAACTTTACACACTATTGAAATAACAATAGAAGATTCATTCATGAATCACTGGTCTGCAGTCAAGAAGCCCCTTTTGTAACAATTTAAATTATAAATGGAAAACTGTGACATGAATGATCTATAGCCTGTAAAAAGCCTTAACAGCTTCTGACAAAGGGACTTCAATAAAGAAACCAATGCTTTCAAAGATTTTTCATTTTCAGAATTACATTAAGCCTGTAACAGCAAAAAATAGGAGTAGATTCAGTACAACTGCTGGTATTATATACCACTGATTTTGTAGTGAAATGATGAGACACTGAGTTGGGACAAAAAGAATGTACACATTTTATTTATCGAACTTAAGAAAAATCATTCTTTATCAATTACTAGCTTTCAAAATCATTTACAAATAAATTGCAACATCATAAGATAAAACTTTAAGCACACATGCACAATATTTTGCTGCAGCTGAAAACAGAAGCAATGGTAAAGATTTCAAACATTTGCTTTGATATTTAAAAAGTTGTATTACACTGAAATAGCCAGGAAACAAAGCAAAATTAGTATTAAAAAATATTGGAATTAAAAAATTACCTTTTGAATTGGTAGCCATATCTGCTACTTTCTGAAATGCTTCTAGGAAGGCACCGATAGTCACCACAGTTGTTCTAGAGAAAACAATCAACAAATAATTTTATTGTTAACCTTAAAATCTGCCAACATAACAAGAAAACCAATGACATTATAATGTTTTTATCTTTATTTAACATGGACTATTGTTAACACATGACATTATAAAGTTTGTATCTGTATTTACCATGGACTATTGTTAACACATGGCTTAAACTATATATCATTTTTTAAAGGAACATCAGTCATTTATAAGTTATGGATGTATCTACATTTCATTTGACTCATTCTTCTGTATTGATTACATACTGTATAATAGGCTTACTTAGAGAAAAGTCAGTTTTTGAACAAATATTTTTTTTTATATTAAATTAACAAATAATTTGATGACCAAAATCCCATCTTACTTTAAAGATGAATGAAGTTTGATAGATTTATAGGTAAAATCTTCCCAAATTGGAGAGCTGCCCTGTAATAAAATAAACAAAATATTTGAATTAGAAATGCAAGTAAAATTTTTTTTTATTTAATAACTTTTTTTAAATTGACACATCTATGTTGGGTTTTTTTTTTAGATAAAGATATTACGAATGGAGTAGAGTCAAACCAAGAAGAGTTAAGAGTTTCAAACAGGTTGTGCAAACAAACCATTTATAGAAAGTGGTGTACCCAAATATGTGTTGAAAAAAAAAAAAAAAAGATTCAGAACTCTGGTGTATACAAGTGGCTGATTCTAAAAGGAAATAGTATACACACACGTTTTTTTTATGAGGTCAAGTTCTGGAGGGGTGCTATCTTACGGAGATAGTTTATTTATAGTTATCTTACATATGTGTGTCACTGCTGACAAGAAAAGTGCAAGATATGTATGTCTCTGGATATGAGTAGAGAAAAGATAAACCTCAGCAGGACACACTCTAATGATAGGCCTAAAATACAAATTACGTAGGCTAGTCTACTTAACCTAATAACTTGCTGAATAGTTTCTTTTGAACTAGATATAATTTCTGACAGGTTCTCAAACGGTTAGAAATACAGTGAAATCTTAAGGTATTTTGAAACACACATGAATATTTTGATCCCTGTTTCATGAATTGAACTAAATATCTTATAAATCTTCTCTTATCTTATATAATACAGACGTTACTTAAAAAAAGAAGATGATTACGTCCTATGCTTCATGCATATTAACCAATGACTTAAATTCTGCCAAGTCACTGGTTTTCCTGGCTAGCTCGGCAACCAATTCCATGCTCTAATAGCACTAGGGAAGAAGGAGTATTTGTACAAATTTGTCCTAGCATACGAGGAATGTGCCTTTATCTTTGTGTCTTTCAGAGTATTTTATTAAATTTTGTTTTTGTATTTGAAGATTATGGTTCATTGTTTTATGTATACAAAAAAATTGCTACTTTACTTTTGAGTCTTCTGCCCTGAAGGCTTTCTAAATGTAGTGATTTTACTAAAGGTGTTACTCTAGTAAAATGTGAATATTCATTTGCTATGAATCTCACTGCTCTATTTTGTGTCTGTTCCAGTTTCTTAATGTTTTCTTGAGTTGAGGGGTCCCAAACAGAGGATGCATATTCTATTATTGGCCTAACCAAGGTTAAATAACATTTTAGTTTTATATTCTTATTTGATTTATAGAAATTTCTTTTCATTAACCCCCTAATGCTTTGTTTGATTTTTTTATAGATTCATCAATATGTGGATTCCATGACAGTTTTTCATTTATTATAACACCTAGGTATTTTGCATTTTTAATCTGTGTTACTGGTTTGCCATGAATAAGATAAGTGGAATTAATTTGTTTTCGCTTTTTGTTACTCTTAACAACTGACATTTTTTCTGGGTGGAAAGACATGCTCCAATTTGATTCCCATATCTGTAATTCATCCAATTCTCTTTGTAAAAAATCTGTGTCTTGTGTTGTCATTATTGTTCTATATATTATGCAATCGTCTGTAAATAATCTGACTTTGGTTCCTGAAGTAATGCAATTCGTAAATAATTTATGTAAATTAAAAATAGTAGTGGACCTAAGACAGTTCCTTGAGGTACACCTGAGTTTATTGTTATCGGTGTTGATTTAGAGCCATTTATTATTACAGTTTGTTCTCTCCCTATCAGAAAATCTTTAATTCACTGATGCAGTGGACCATTAATGCCGAAATATTTTAATTTTTTAAGCAAACTATGGTGGTGAACTTTGTCAAAAGCCTTAGAAAAATCTAGTAATAGCATCTATTTGTTCACTATTATCTAAACCATCAATTAGTCCTATTAGTTGTGTTTCACATGATCTATATTTCCTAAAGCCATGTTGGTATGATGTTGCTACATATTATGTGCTCTAGGATTTTACATGTGATGCTGGTAAGTGATACTGATCTGTAGTTTCCTGAGTCAGATTTTTCTCCTTTTTTTTAAATAGGGTGGGGGTGACATTAGCCTCTTCCCAGTCCTTTTGGTACACTGTTGGTTAAGCGATGCCTGAAAGAGTATTTTGAACACTGGGGCTAGCTCATTGCTTAGTTCTTTGAGTCATCTAGCAGGAATAGGTTGATTGGCATCCATGTCTTTCAACCCTACCCACAGTCTAAAAAAAGAAAAAGCCTAACCTAGATAACAATGTTCAAAAACAAAACATTATATCTAATAAAATAAAAATAATTAGGGGAAAGAAAATATAAAAATATAATGTTCTGATTGTGGCCACAGCATATCTATTATAATATATATTAATATAGATTTATGTGTGCATATATAAAAACTCTGCTATTGATTGAAATTAAGACATACAATTCAAAAAAAAAAAAAGTCTGCCCACAAGCCTGAATTATTTGTTCAAGTAGAAAATCTGAACTATTCTTCACCCTGGGAGATGGGCACTGAGAGAGCCAATAAATGCATAGCATTTAATTTATTGATCATGAAGCTGGTTCATCTTTTTTCTCCCTGGCCTGCCTTGTGGAGGAGCCAGAATTAAAAGCTGCCAGTTAGGCTCACAAGCAGTCACTGTTGATTTAGGGTCTTAGTACAAGTTCCAAAGATTGACAACTGTGTGCATATATGTCTGAGTGTTTCTCCAGTACTGGTATCAAAAAGTGTCACATTAGGTCAAAAATTAAAATGGAAGTTTTTGGTTTCATTTTAAGTGTATTCATTTCTTCACCCATTGTACTTTAAGAATTTATCAATAGAAAATGAATTGGAATACATACATTTCCTCAGCAGTGCTGGCAAGAGGGGTACCCAATATTGTATTTCAGGTGCATCACCGGGACACCATTGATGATTAAAGTACAACTAACTTAATTTGTTTGCTTTCTTAGCATAATTTGAATGTTTCTATTGTATTAAGCAGCTAGATAGAGAAATTGAAGTTTTTGAGCACTAACATAATGTTTGCGCTCAATTTAAAAAATGGGACACCGTAGCACCTGTAACACTACTGGTAAAAGTTTTTTGAATAAGATTTTTTATAAGAAAATAGAATTTATGCTATACTTGCATTGTAGCTAAATATATAGGCTTTTATTTGCTGCAATATCTCAACAATAATTCAAGCATTTATTATAACATAACTATTATATCACAAGATGTTGCGGGTGCTATAACGGGACACCAATATGAAATATATAGTTTTTTTTGTTAATACATGCTGAAATACAATTTTTTTAAAGTCTGTAAATACATTACCAATTTTTCTTTTATCAATGAATCACAAAATAGTTTTCTATAACCACAAATGAATGTACTAGACCTTTTTGTGTGTGTGTTCAATAATCATTTTAAAATATATTACACATAACTGCCTCAAACATGACCCAATCATAGACTAAAACAGCTCTATGACTTTCAATGTACCAAGAACAAGATCCAAAACTAGATTTACATATAAATTGAAATATAGAGTAGATTTAAATCTACACAAGAACTTTATCTAGATCAAGACTTGTTTAGTGTCCCGTGAAGCACCACAGACAATGATAAAACAATAAGGTTTACATTAACTTAGATTAAAAAATAGTATTCTATGTATTTTAGATCAAACTTGAGAATAATAATCTTAATTCTCATTATAATTCAAAACTTTGGTGAGAGAACTACTTATATCTAGATCTCTGAGATTTTCTGGTATCATTTAACATGAGGCGTTTCAGGTGCTACAATGAAAAAATGTGGGACACCATGTCTATTAATGTCTCCTGTTAATTACTATGTAGCCTTTTCCCAAGAAAATGGAGCTTATTGTGTACTAAGCAGTATCAGAGATACCATTAATTAATTCCCATCACATTAATAACTTTGTTTAAAAAAATATTGTTCTTTTTGTCAAGCGCGTTTGAGGTGCTTCACCTGGGACACCAAGACCTATTTTACTAAAATTATGTAAATTGTTACAGTTTCAAAGAAAAATTACACTGTGTAAATTAATCATAGATGCTTTTAGTAACAAAAACATACTAGGGAGCAGAATCCTTTACTTTGTTTACAATTGATAAAGGTTTAAAATTTCAAGTTAAGTGGGACACCATGTGATGCACCTGTGACACATTTTTTACGGCGACATCTAAGTAATATCAAAGTAACTATAAAATAAAAAGATATAGATAATGCAATAACATTATATTGTTAACCTATTTCAACAAAAATGTCTGTTCAATAATCTTTGCTTTTAGTAGAATATTACTTCAACCTAAGCCTGGTATTCCATGTTACATCAAAAGTTGCCATTTTGTGCACTATTTCACACATTTTCTACAATTTTAAAATTCCACAAAGCACCTTTCAAGCTCAAAATATCACAATTTATAGGTAAACCATTTCTAAGTGAAATGAAAAGAAAATTGTGACATTTTAATAAGAAGTTATTGAGTTATAGACTTTTTAGTGAGCCAATACCTATTTGTCATCAATACTGGAGAAACACTCGTCTATGTGTGTGTAAAGACAATTCTTGTAATCAAGTTATCTAAAAAAAAAAACATTTTTTTGTCAATCAGCAATTAAAGTTATTTGCCAATTTGAATATTTCTTCAATATATGTAAAATGTTTTTACTGCAAATAATTTCTTACATACTTGTACCTAGTTCACATGTATTTTTTCAATGAAACTTTGGTATGAATATATATTAAATTTGCTTTTGTTATAATGTATTGTAGTGTGTAATACACAGATGAAAGACACATTTCCTCAAGGATAATAAAGATTTTCTATAAAATTATATAAACTCATCAAAAAGTAAATAAAAAATATAACTTTTGCTAATTTTAAAATAAATAAAACAAGCTTGAACATATGTACATCTAACAAAGGTTGCTGAAGGGATACCTACTAAATTATAAAACCAGAAGGCATAGTCTATGCCTTTTATCTTAACAGTATGCACACATAAAAATTGTGTTTTAAAATATTTTGTTGGTTACTATAAACCAGTATTTACAAAGATAAAGACACATTCTTCCTTCCATCAGCTAGGACAAATTTGTACAAATGCTCCTTCTTCCCTAGTGCTATTGGAGCATGGAATGGGTTGCCTAAGCCAGCCAGGAAAACCAGTGACTTAGCAGAATTTCGGTCATTAGTTAATATGTATGACTAAATGCATGATGCGTAGGACGTAATCATCTTTTTTTTTTGAAGTAACATCTGTATCATATTTATAAGATAAGTTTCCCAAACTTATTCCTTAATGGAACAAATTCTGAATATTTAAGCTTAGTTTATTTTTAGAGAGATTAATTCATGTGGTGGCCTACTAGTTAATTATTCCAGTAGTTTGTAGAACACCTAATTAGGCCTTGCAGAACACTATGGTTCCATGGAACACAGTTTGGGAAACACTTCTATAAACCAATAATAATCTACATATTTATTTATAAAAAGATCAGTTGTTCAGGCTTAGAGCAAGAACAAGTTGATAGTAAACAACGTACACTCCATTTTGTGACTGACATTTAAATATTATCTACCAAATAGAGTTCAGCCAACCATTTAATTCCTGACATATCTAGAAAACAAGTAGGTCTATTTAATTGAAACAGAAGTAGAAAAAAAAAAGGAAAAAAAAAAAAAGATACAGTGTATACATTATACAATCTGCTACTTCACCACTACCTACCCAACTGGCACATCAATCAGCTGGAAAGGGGAGGGAATGGGGGGGGGGGGACAACTTCACAGGCTATCACATAACATATATACAATACTTTTTAAATGTAATTAAGCTGAGTGACTAGTGAAACTAGCAGGGTAGTTTGGATAGAGTCCAAGCTGAATGCAAAGAGAGACATTTTAGTTACTGACTAGAGGGATCTCAAATAATGTAGATTCAATAGTAAAGGTCAAGATAAATTATAAAATACTCTTATAATAATCCATTCCATCTTGCTATCTCTTTAGATACATATTGTATGCTAAAGCTAATTATTTTGTTAATTTGAAAGACAAGTATTTATTAGCTTCTTTTAATAGACTATCTACTTAACTATCTATCTAAAAGTTTATGGGATGGGAGTACATTTCCCTTGTTTCTTTGGCTAATGGTAAAAGAGAAAAGAATGAGACGGATTTTTTCCTAATAGAACTGAAGCCCCCATTTGAGTTGTGTCGATGCATGTATATCATGCCACTTAAAAAATTGAAGCCTAGATTGGATTTCTACATTTAAGTCACTACACTCCTTGAATTTATGAACTTCAGATATTTTGTCCAATTGATGTTTCACATCACCAAGCAGTCCAAATGTCTACATGGTGTCTTTCCTAAACTAAATGTTGCATTGGGAAAAAAAAAAGATTTACATCTGATGATGATGCCATAACTTTTGTAAAAAAAAACGCCTATATTTGGAGACTATCTACTATCTATTGGCCCCTAGAAACTTCTGTACACAGTGCATAATGAATCCTCAAAGGTTCAGTTTATTGGTGCATAATGAATCCTCAGTTAATTGGTGCACAATGAAGCCTCAGTTCATTGGTGCACAATGAACCTCTGTTCATTGGTGCACAATGAACCTCTGTTCATTGGTGCATTATGAACATTGCAATCTATAGGGCAGATGATGTAAAAGTCATCTGTTTATGTGGCCTACAATTAACAAGGGTGTCATGTGGCCAGCACAACGACCAACCGCCTTTACTTTTCCCAAACTAATGTCAGGTACCCATTAGGGATGGGTGGACTCAGGGGCGCCCAAAGATCCTGAAATTAAAAATTGCAGTCTTTACCAGGATTCAAACCCAGAACCCCCAGTTTGGAAGCCATGCACTTTATCCCCCAGCCTCAGTGCCTCCCCTATCAATATTGAGTTTAAAAAAAGCTAAATTTTATCATTTTGAACTTTCAAAATGTCCAAATTATGAATGGACTGAACATAGATCTAAAAACATTGCAAATGATGACAAAGATGAGACAAACAATGAGATATGTAACAATGAAAGATGATGAATCTTTAATCATAGATCAAAATGAGAAAGAAATTAAAAATGGGACTTATGGGACAGGATTTTAATAAAATGTAAGTTTCTTACAATTTATGCATCTTCACAGTTCCATATTTGACCAATTTATTTCTTTGTTCAAAAATGGAGTCTTCTATGTTCTATCTCTATGTTATTACACATTAACATAATGATCATATATTTATATACTTATACAGATATTTATGGATGAAATTGTATTCATAATTCTAACTGGCCAGTTCTAATGAACTTAAAACATGTCCAGTCATATTTAAGTGAAACTAATTAATATCCACTAGTTAAAAGCATGATTTGTTAAGTGAGCCTGTACATCCATGGGCATTACACAATCAGCACAAACAACAATTAGGTAAAAATTATAAGGTTAAAGGTTAACTGCAATATTCTCACAATTTCTTGTAATATAACCAAGCATTTCAATTCATGACAAAAAAATAATATTAAGTTGTTTATGTTATTAATCATAAATAAATGTATGGTCTGGGATGTTGTTTACCAGAATGGGAGCCACAACACAAGCAAGATTCCTGCCTCCTAAATTACAATATGGTGTCCTGACAGAAATGTCCTTAATTAGTAATGAATCCTTTCTAGTTAACAAGGCCTTCCATGAGCAGTTCCAAATATAATATGATATATATATATATATATATATATATATATATATATATATATATATATATATATATATATATATATATATATATATATATACAGGTAAGGATGTTAGACTGTTTGCTAACCGCCCATATCAAGCCTGGCACACTGTTGTTCACAGGAGTCACATCCCCTGTGTCGAGTCTCTCGTGGTCAGAGCCTGTTTATGAGTAGGAACATGAAGAGGATAAGCTTCTGGTCTCCTTTCAGCAAATCCAACTAGGTGAGGCTAAAGGAGATGGGAACCTGTAATGGTTGTCATTAAATGAGATTCCCTCACCACTGGTAGAAATCCTTTGCTTGAATGAAAAGGAGCTTTGCATTGTTTACTACACTCTACAGAGTGGCTCAAAATCAGTGGGAACATTACTGATAATTATTTTCAAAATAATATAAAGGCAGCAAAAAAACATGAGAAAAAAAAAAAAAAAAAAGGTATTTTTAATCTAGTACTAGAATAGTCTTAGTTAATATGCAGTATAATGTACTGCAAATATAATTAACATTGTACATTACACATACATGATGTAAAATAAATGTTCTGGGTCAAATTAGAAAAGAAAAAACAAACAACATCCAGACTTGAATTAACTATAAATACAAAAAAAAAAAAAAAGGAATCATGTGATTGGCTAGATTCCAACATCACTTGCAATGATGTATAGCTCTACATTCTTGCCTTACCTTCTTAGCTCTACAGGTTCATTTTACCTCCATTAACAAATAGAGTTACATACATTAAAACCATAGTAAATCTTATCAATTAGTATTAAAAAATAAACTAGCATTCCATCTAGGGTTTCTATAGATAAAAACTTGAGGATAGTTTTGTTTGGCTTGAACTAACACAAGCTGCCTTGTCATTTCTTTAATTAAGCTGTGAAAACAGAGTGAATTCAAAACTTTCTGAATAAAATCCTGATAGTGCACTACCATGGTTATGTAGAGCTCTAGACCTTTTGGATCCACTGTTGACATTGTTTAGATGAGTATCGTGAATGATTCCCCTTGACTAAGGGAGTGAATGTTGGAATGTTATGTGTCATGTGTGTTAACACAGTGTGTAAAAAAATTGACTCATGAATCTGGCGTTATAGTGTTAATGTTGTTTATGGTTATCAAGTTTAGCATTTACAGTTAACATCCACATCCAAAGAATTCTAAGATCATTTGACCACCCATTTTAAATTTGATCAAATTCATATAAAATGCTAATTTGAAACAGAAACTTTAATAACATTTTTCTATATAATTCCGTAAAGCAGTGTTTCCCAAAATGTTTCCTTCTTTTTAAATGAACAGTTTGCACACATTCTAAGTATTGTTTGTTTGTAAAATGTTTTACAAAGCAAACATGTTTTGGATGTTTCTTCAAAGTTGAAGATAATCTACTTCCAGTCCAAGCCTCCAGCAGGACAACTGGGGTTGGTAGGGGGCAGAGTTTGAACCCGGGACCATTGATAAGTTGGAACGACAGTCCAGCATGCAAACCACACAACCAGGCAGCCATTTAGTGGAACACTTTGCTCAATTCTTAGTGTGATGGCCTACTAACTAATTATTCCTATTCAGGCCACGGAACACAGTTTAGGAAACACTGCTAAAAATTTTTGTAAAAGTCAAATATTTCTCACAGGTTTTAATTCTGTTGGTGACACTTTAAAGTTAAATCTGAAATTTTATCTGATATTTAACATTTGCATTTCATGAATGGATATTTACAAAGCATACAAAAAGAATGTTTTAATTTGTATGCCAGTAGAATGTGTGTGTATAAAAAACAATTACTTACTCGTAAATCATTAACAACTGTTTGAAAGAGTCCACCAAGTATCCCAACATCCTTTTCTGGATTGGATTTGGTATCCTCCATGTTTAGTATGTATCACTTATTCCCAAATAAGAATTTATAACAACACAATTAATCCGGGTCCACGTTCGGAAACTACTTTTGAAATAATCCACTTGACAAAACTAGGACAACGATGAGGATAAAACAGGCCACAGTATATCAGCAGAAAACATTCTAGAGCTTATTACCATAGCTTGCAACAATGATGTAGCTTTGAATAAAAAGCCTGTAGGAAAAGAATAATAATAATATTTTTAATTTAAAAAAAAAAGACTAAATATAACAATTCAAAGTTCTAAGAATATTTACTTTTTAAAAAGTTGAATTAACTCAAAAGTGTTTTTTTTTCACAAACGGTGCTTACTTATTAAATAGCTACCTTAATTATTAACTGAAAACAAAAGTTTCTTAAAAAAATTAATAATATAATGATGTCCTCCACATATCACTGTGTTAATAAATCAAAGAAAAAAATATCCTTGTATGAGTTTGTCTTAGCAAAATATACAACAAAAATGTTTTCGTCTTTGTATTTCTAACAATGTTAAAAAAATAAACAATGTAAAATCTTCTCATTTGAAGGAATATATTTAAAAATAATTTATAACCTAAGATTTATTTTAGAATGTAAATTATTTTTGCTTAGTCACTTTACCTCGATCATTTTAAATTAAAATCAAATTATTTTAAAAAATTGACCACAAGTTATAAAAGTATAATTCTATCTAAATATTAAAGTTTATTTTCTGTAGTCTGGATTCAAAGTGCAATTGAAAAATAAATAGATCAACATTTTTCTCTCCACTAAACTGTTACATGTATCAAATTTTTTATATATTATAATAGCCTATACATAAATATTATCTAGATACAGTGGATGATATAAATCTAACAATCTTACAAGTTTAAACACTAACACTGGTGTCAATGGTGACTTTCCTTAAATAAACACAGCTACAAGTAGAATCTTAGTCTTAACTTCAAAGACTAATGGCAATTTTTTGTTTTCAAAGGAAACAACAGTCCTACACACTTTAACACACCCAAATGACTCTTAAACTATAAACCAAGAAGCATTCTTGTGTCAAGAGAGAAAATGTAAGCTTATTTCCACTCCTATCACTAAGCTATTTTTAAATTAGAGGCCTAGGCTCTGTGCTGCCTGTAAATAAACCACTCCTCACTACCTGGTTTTAAAAAAAGGAACTTTTTATTTATGTAACAAAATGTAGAGTGTCAAGTCACAGCAATTTTTTATTGTCAAGGAAATACTTCTAATAGGATTCAAATTAATTGTGTGACATTTAAATGGCATTACTTGTCAAAACTAAATTTGTAACTAGTCTTAGGACTAGGGTATATCTAAAAACATTAGAAACACAAAAGCATAGAGGCATAGAGACACAAATCTAAACTCTAGATCTAGTTCATCTATGACATAATAATTAGACGAAAAATGTCAATAATTAAATGTTAGAAACTTCCAACTGAACTTTTAAATCATTCTAGAATCTAGAATTCTAGATCTAGTAATTTTAGTTCATAGTCATACCCTACCATCCTACGCTATTACACTACCTCTAGTCTACAGTATTAGACAAGTGGTCAGGTTTAAAACACCATGACCATGCCAATCTCAAATTATAATTTATTTAGATCTAGATTATTTCCAGATCTAAGACAGACTAAGATGGTTAAGTCTTTAACTACCAGAAAATAAACCCAAAGATATTTTTAGTGACATGCCACTTTCATACGTCATAGAATTACACTCGGCTATCCCTTCGGTGTACCAACGCAAATGTTATCCCGACCTACACAACAAAGACCTTAGCATTAAGTTAAGACACGAGTTCCTAGATCTAATTACATCTAGTTCATATTCTAGACTAATTCTGACACTATAGCTTTTTCTAACAACAATGAATGAGACAGGAGCCGAAAAAAAAAAGTGGGGGGGTACGTATTACAGTTAAGCTGATGCCGACACAGATACTGCCTGCCTTATTGTGTGTGTAACTCTCTTTTTTTTTCCCTACTGCTTTATTAGCAACACAAGGCACACACACAGTCTCTCCCATCACATTGACTGTCGGTACTTGTCTATAAAGACCGAGGGTGAAAAAAAAACTAAGAGATTTCGATTTACCTTATTCGCTGTTGTACTGGACATCTAATAAGTTTAGTCCTATAAGCCAACCATAAAAGAATCCCATGATTATGAATAAAATATCCTAGGTCACTGCTAGAAAAAGATCTAATCCAGTTGTAATGTGCTGGCTCTATTTGTTTACTGGTGCATATTATTTTTGCTCGGAAAATGGAGGAGCACCGAACTCGTTTTTACTCGTGGTCACGTGACCCGTTTTAAGAGGGATCCCCCCCTCTCTCCGCGCCGAAGCATTTCCTGTTCACCTTTAACCTATTAGCATCGGGGGAAATGGAGAAGAATAATGAGGCAAATGTCTCGATGCATTTGAAAAAAAAAATTCTTTATTACCCATTGTCGATTTAATGTTTGACACAGAAATGGATTCGTTGCACAGGATATACATCTTCATTGCGTGTCCTAGTTTCAAACCATACCGCAAACATTAGGCTACTGACATTGTAAAAAAAACTGTGTCAAGGTCACTTTTGGCCGTTTGTACAGCCGGCATACTTGCTGTCATTACTTCTAGATCTAGTAGCGAGTGTTAACTGGTTACGAAAGGCTTCTTGCGCCCCGCGCTTGACTAGTGTTACACGGGGGCGTCGCTAACCCGAAATCGCCAAAATGTAAACACATACAAGTTAATCTTATCCGATTGGCCTAATAGTCTAATTCGAACATGCATAGGCCTATGCATAATCCATATATAAATAATAACTAATAAATAATATTATAGCCTTCTATCAGGGCCGAATTTAAGGGAAGGCAGGTGGGGCTAAGCCTCATTGCCTCCTCAAGAAAGAGGGTTCCACAAAAGAAATAAATATATATCCGAATTACGAGGGGTCCGAAAATTTTTTTTTTTCTAAAAATGTTATTTTCGCATATTTTACGGCTGGCAAAAGTGTCGTGTACGCTTGTAGCATGCTCGGAATAAAGTCCGGATTTACTACGTGCGTCTACAATGGCCTTACCCTCCACAAACTCAAAAATATACACTTTTAAAAACTAAAATACGCATATATAGTTTACTTCCACAAAAATCTGTCACTGGCAATGTTTGAAGCCTCTTCCCACCTGCTCTAAGGTCCTCCATGAAAGTGTGGCGCTAGTTATACTAGGATGTCTCTATTTGCGCTTTCCTCGTAATGGCATCCATGTCATCGCAACTCTTGGTATACGTAATTCATTTTGTCGGAGATTTAATAATTTCAGACTTCCAGGAGTTTTGTGTGTGTGTGTGTATTTTGCAATTTCAGGAAATCTGAAATTATTAAATTAATTAAAATTATTAAAATCTCATGAAAACTCAAAAACTCATATTGTTTTTGTAAAGTAGTTACGCTGAGGTTGTCAATTGTAGTCAAACTGAATTTCCATTTGATTGGATCAATAAACTTATCTTATCTTAAAATGATGAATGTATTTTCTATTTCAAAATTTTAATTTTGACAATGCTTATCCCTACCCAGACTAAGGCCCCGCAATGGTTAGGGCCTGCCTGCCGTCGCCGAACGTTTTGAACTTAAAAGTCAGTCAGGCCCCTAGAAGACTTCAAAGCCTAATATTCTATTATAAATTTGGTCCACGGAGCGTCTTGCTAAGCCCTTGATTTTCTCTTACTAATTGACCTTACACTGTGAGGTTTGCGACACTGGACTGTGCTTCGTTACTGTCTCGATGGTCCCGGGTTCTCATCCTGCCCGCTGCCAGCTCCCGTCGTCCTGCAGAAGGTTTGTACTTGGAAGTAGATTATCTTGAACACTGAAGGAACACCCGAAACATGTAAAACATTTTACAAACAGGACAAAGCCATTCTTATTCCATATGCTAAGACACAATTTGTAAAAAAAAAAATCCCCCATCTTCCCTAGTGCCATTTGAGCATGGGGCGGGTAGCCTGAATCAGACAAGAAATCAATGTCTGAGCAGAGTTTAAGTCTCTAATTAACATGCACGGCTTGATTAACACATGGAAACGTGTAGGACGTAGGGTCTAATTTAAGTATCTTCTCTTTTGAAAAAAAAACGTCTTTAAGTGATAAGATTTATTATAGCCTACTAACACATTTTCCATAATAATGGAACAGTCTTAAACAGAATTCCGTTATGTTGATATGTTCCAGTCCCTAGCGACGGATTTAAGAATGTAGAGGCCCCGAGGCAGGACTTTTGTGGCGGCCCCTACACTTTTTCGAAAAGATTCACTTACGAATGAAAATACTTATATCTAAAAGCATGCTATATTTTGGCAATTTAATCTCGCTTCCCTTTTTAAAAAACATTGTATATGCATATTTTAGCTTAAAAAGTGTATAGTTTTAAGTTTGTGAAAGTTAGTAAACCCACTGTCGTAAATCCGGAGCTGTACTTATTTATTCCGAGCTTGCTACAAGCAAACTCTTTTTAATGCGAAAAAAGAAATTTGACCAAAAAAAAATAAAAAAATTCAAAGTTTTTGACTCGTCGCGCGAAATCCGGATATATTTTTAATCTCGTTTGTGGAGGCCCCTTCCTTGTGGATTCTCCAGTGATGTAGCCCCGCCTGCCCTCCCTTAGATCCGGCCCTGCCAACCCCTCATACACACTTAGCGATTACAAAAAAACAAACAACATAAGGTGTGGATCTCGAATTGGGAGATCCGATGCCTTGATAAGGAATGCGAGTCGTTCTGATAAGGGGAGGGGGGGGGGGCGGAGGTTGCTGGGACCAAACAAAAATTAATTTTAGCGTAGCTTTACATTCATTTTTGTTTAACCAAGTAAAATAACATGTTTCAAAAATTAAAATATTTTAATTAAGAAACGCAGTCAAATACAATAAACTTCATGCTGGCTAAACCGTTTCCACGACGGGTCTTTGCAATAACATCTACGTGTACTCAAAACTTCTTGAAGAAGGCTACATACGTCTTCGTTAACGCCATGTTTCTCGACTTTCTTGTTTCAGAGCGGTCGAATTTCTCCGACTCTCATAAAACGTTATGTCGACAACTTTTTCCGGGGGAAAAAAATCAGCAGCAATACGTCTCACTTAGATAAGATCAAGAGGATAAACAAGCAAAATACAAAACAAACCAAAAAAAACTTTAAAAAAAAACAAAGCTTATATTAAGTTTAATAATTAGTTTGGATCAGTCATGTTATTAAATTTGTAATAAGCCTCAGACGACAATCTATAAAGGGGACTAATTCAGCGTATAACACAACTTCAGTCAAGTATTATTTCTTTCCCTTGTTTGAGAGACCAAACAAAATAATTTATTACCTAGAGTTAATTAACTAATTGGTTAATTTTTAAATTGATTATTGTGTTGTCAGGTAAAAGAAATAATGGTGCAAAATTTCAACTTGATCCGAGATTGGGTTTCGGAGAAATAACGTGTACAAATTTTGGCCAGACAGATAGACTGAATGAGTTGATATAAGCTTTGTAAATATCTTACGATTATCACACCAATTACAGACGTTTATTCTCTATGTTTACCATGACAACAATTAAAATGTCCAAGATGCATCGGGTCTTATTGTTAGACTTACATTAATTTAGGGATCACAGAGAAGAGAATCTCGCATAACAGTTGACAACACTTGGATTTCTAGTAATGTCATAGATTTATTCCATTTGATCCTACGTTACGAGTAACTATGAGACGCAATAATGATTAAAAACAAGGTTACATAGACAGTTTGTGTGGAAACATAAACTCAAAATCGGCCCCCGAAGTGGCTCACACAGGCCACCCAAAAAGGCAGATGTCAATATTTTCAGAAAAAACATCGGAATGAAATTCTATCAAAGAAAAATGACAGAGAAAAATGGAGAAAGAAGGTTGACAGATCTTGTGTGGTGCCCCAGAGGTCCAGTAGACCAGAGGATAAGTGAAAGTGAATGTGAAGTTACATGTGAACGTGGTCTAACTGATGTCTTATAATGAATATACAATTGATCTATATTGTTTTGTAAAGGGTCAATCTCTTAGTCCTCAAGAAAAAAACATTTCCGTTAAAAAAAAAGTTTCCTTTAGTTGAGTGTATCTTTTTGTTCAAAAAAGGTAGACATTTTTTTGTGTAAATGTAGTCGTTATTATAACAGAACTTACTGAACTAAACACTACAATTGTAAAAAAAAAAAAAAATTCACAAAAAATCTAAAACCAATTGCAGTCATGTGTTAAAAATATAGTAAATATCAATCTCCCCTACTAAAGCACCTTCGTATTTGTTAATATTAATAGTGAATAGTTGTAAAAGTGGTGTTTTTTTTAATGAAAAACCTGCTTGATTTTTTGCTTTAAGAAAAGAAAAAAAGTTGCATCAGAACTTTGAATGGTCTAAAATATAATGATGTCGGATTTTCACTATCTTTTCTAGTTTACGAGATCCAAACGGGACGGACAGACATTCTCCCCTTTCGGGGGCCTGCACCCTTATCTAACAAAATTTGAAATGAAATGATCGCGTTGATGACCAAAACAATTACGGATGAAGTGATTTGTAGGTTAAAAGAGTGGACAGTAGAATAAAAACTCCACCCCAATTCCATAAATTTCAGGTCCAGTGGGCCGGTACACGCAATTTTGGCGCCGCCGTTAAGTTGCCGGCCGTTTTGGCGATATAATTTCTGTTGATGATTCATAAAATATTATTTATAGCTTTTATATAGCGCTACTTTCATGCTTATAGCATTGGTCCACTCATTTGTGAACCAGTGGGGGGGGGGGGGGTATCTAGGAGTTCGTTTTCCGTGCTGCCTTTAGACTCTGCCCGAGTCGGGTGTCGAACCTCGAGCCCCCTTCTAGGTAGCCAAGCCAAGCCAAGTTCAAGCGCACTTAGCCTCTCGACCACGCTTCATAAGTCATAACTATTTTACTCAAACATTTTACACTATACAAAAAAAAAAGATATGAATATTAAAAAAAAAAAAGCAACCACAAGAATTGATAAACAAATAAAGGTGAACTATAACGTGCCAGATTCATATCTGAGATCTTCTTATCTTATATAATACAGACGTTAATTCAAAAAAGAAGATGATTACGTCCTACGCGTCATGCATTTAGTCATGCATATTAACCAATGACTTAAATTCTGCCAAGTCACTGTTTTTTCTGGCTAGCTCAGACAACCCATTCCATGCTCTAATAGCACTAGGGAAGAAGGAGTATTTGTACAAATTTGTCCTAGCATATGGGACGAGGAATGTGCCTTTATTTTTGTGTCTTTCAGAGTATTTTATTAAATTTTGTTTTTGTATTTGAAGATTATGGTTCAGTGTTTTATGTATAATTGCTACTTTACTTTTGAGTCTTCTGTCCTGAAGGCTTTCTAAATTTAGTGATTTTACTAATGGTGTTACCCTAGTCAAATGTGAATATTCGTTTGTTATGAATCTCACTGCTCTATTTTGTGTTTGTTCCAGTTTCTTAATGTTTTCTTGAGTTGAGGGGTCCCACACGGTGGATGCATATTCTATTATTGGCCTAACCAAGGTTAAATAACATTTTAGTTTTATGTTCTTATTTGATTTATAGAAATTTCTTTTAATAAACCCTAATGCTTTGTTGGATTTTTTTATAGTTTCATCAATATGTGGATTCCATGACAGTTTTTCATTTATTATAACACCTAGGTATTTTGAGTTTTTAGTCTGTGTTACTGGTTTGCCATGAATAAGATAAGTGGAATTAATTTGTTTTAGTTTTTTTGTTACTCTTAACAACTGACATTTTTCTGGGTGGAAAGACATGCTCCAATTTGATTCCCATTTCTGTAATTCATCTAATTCTCTTTGTAAAATATCTGTGTCTTGTTTTGTTTTTATTGTTCTATATATTATGCAATCGTCTGCAAATAATCTGACTTTTGTTCCTGAACTAATGCAATTTGGTAAATCATTTATGTAAATTAAAAATAGTAGTGGACCCAAGACTGTTCCTTGAGGTACACCTGAGTTTACTGTTATTGGTGTTGATTTAGAGCCATTTATTATTACAGTTTGTTCTCTCCCTATCAGAAAATCTTTAATCCACTGATGCCGAAATATTTTAATTTTTTAAGCAAACTATGGTGGTGAACTTTGTCAAAAGCCTTGGAAAAATCTAGTAAGATAGCATCTATTTGTTCACCATTATCTAAACCTTTTGAAAAATCATCAATTAGTCCTATTAGTTGTGTTTCACATGATCTATATTTCCTAAAGCCATGTTGGTATGGGGTGAGGACATTATGTTTGTCTAAGTGGTTTATGATATTGCTACATATTATGTGTTCTAGGATTTTACATGTGATGCTGGTAAGTGATACTGGTCTGTAGTTTCCTGGATCAGATTTTTCTCCTTTTTTAAATAGGGGGGGTGACATTAGCTTCTTTCCAGTCCTTTGGTACTCTGCCCTGGTTAAGCGATGCCTGAAAGAGTATTTTGAACACTGGGGCTAGCTCATTGCTTAGTTCTTTGAGTAATCTAGCTGGAATACCATCAGGTCCAGACGCTTTATTTGGTTTGGTGTTGGCTAATAGTTTTTTAATTCCATTTTCTTGTACTACTAAATCTTCTATGTTGTCTACTTGGTTCAAATTAAGAAATATGTCTTTGTCTTTGAGATCACGATGAATGGACAAGCTTCTCCCTCATCGGGCACCGGGCAGGACGTTTTGGTGACGCCGTTTTGACGCCATGGTCGTTGTGGCGCTGAATGTTTTAGATACTTTATATATGCGTATTTCATCGATCACCTGCAGACAATAGTTGTGCTTGCCCTGGATTTGGCAAAATATGGAGGTCACAGCTAAGGATGCGTATCCACGGGAAATACTGCATTCGTCATTAATCTTCGGACTCGAAAACAAGCCTTATTATAGATAGATAGATAGATAGATGGATAGATAGATAGATAGATAGATAGATAGATAGATAGATAGATAGATAGATAGATAGATAAATAGATAGATAGATGGATATAGATAGATAGATAGATAGATAAATAGATAGATAGATAGATAGATAGATAGATAGATAGATAGATAGATAGATAGATAGATAGATAGATAGATAGATAGATAAAGAAGATAAATACATAAATTGTAACTAACCCTAACCCAGGCTCTATACAGTAAGCATAGCCAGACCATCACATCGGAGATTTAAAAATAAATCGTATTTCTTAGCTTATAACTAAGTTCCATCTCGTAATGAAAACTTAACGTGGCTACGCTACCCCAGCTGCGACCTACATTTTGTAGCATCCAGTTCAGACATAACCATTGTCATCCGGTGGTCGATTTAGATTATCCTTCCGCCGTCTACGTCTTTCCTTGGCTAGGATTTTCTTTTGGTTCAAATGTGTAGCCCATTTAATAAAAGGCATATTTCCTTTGCGTTCCTCGTGGAACATAAGGCTCAGTAAAAACGCGAAACTCTCCACGGTCTCCTGCTAGTTTTTTTTTTTTATGGCTTCCCATCTCTTTCCTGTCCTCTCGGCTTCATCTAGTCTAGTGTACTGCGTCGCCATGTTCTTTTTGGTCTTCCTCTATGTCTTGTGCCCTGGGGGTTCCACTCTAAGGCCTGCCTAGCTCTGTTGTTGGTATCTTATCTTCTTATCTTATATTATCACAGACGTTACTTCAACAAAAGAAGATAATTACGCCCTACGCATTTTATGTGCCAATCTAGTCATGTATGTAAATCAATGACTTAAACTCTGCTAAGTCGTTGGTTTTCTTGGCTGAGTCAGGCAACCCATTCCATTCTCTAATGGCACTAGGGAAGAAGGAGCAGTTGTACGAATTTTTTCCAGCGTATTGAATAAGAAATGTGCCTCTATCTTTGTGTCTTTCTGAGTATTTCATTAGGTTTTGTTTTTCTATTTGTAAGATATGGTTTAGTAGGTTTTATGTAGTTACTTTACTTTTTATTCTTCTGTCCTGAAGTGTCTCTAAGTTTAGCGATTTTACTAATGGTATTACTTTAACTTTATTCGTTTGTTATAAATCTACTGCTCTATTTTGTATTTTTTCTAGTTTCTTTGTGTTTACTTGAGTTGAGGCATCCCAGACAGAAGATGCATATTCTAATATTGACCTTACTAAAGTTAAATAACATTTTAATTTTATGTTCTTGTTTGATTTATAAAAAATTCTTTTAGTAAGCCCTAATGTTTTGCTTCATTTTTTTTTAAAAATAATGTCATCAATATGGATACTCCAAGATATTGATTTCTGTGTGACCAATGCCTCTCCACTTTCTCTATAAGATCTGCACCTCTATATTTCTTTTTCACAACCCATCTCTCACAGTTTTTTTTTTCTATTTCTATGCAGTCAGAGAGAAAAAGAAGAGAAAGCAATATGAAAAAATATGGTGGCAATATTTTAAAAAACGCAAGAAAAGGAAAAGGGGAAATTGAAACAGACTTTTAAGAGAACGAGAGAGAGAGACGAAACAAATAATTTTAACGACATATTTTGTTACAAGCTAAGGAGCTTAGAAATGTGTTCTACGTTGCTGAAAAGTGAAAAAAAAAATCTTCTGGTATATAAAAATACTTCGCTTATCAATACTTCCGTGTATTTATAGATTTGCCTCTATGTAAAAGCAACCAACACTGTGCCTCTACAAATCTCGAAGAGGCAAAAGACTGGCCAGTGCCTAGTAACGTCTTGAGTCCAATCTCAATTCAGACTTCATTAATCTCTACCAGCTCACTTGCTAATCCTATTTCTTACCATCTGTGTGTCTATGACCTTAGGTGAAGGAAGCTTTAGCCAGGTTTGTAAAGAATTAAATTCAGATCGATAAGGAGTCGGACTTTGGTGTTGTAAACTTGTCGATTGTTGAGAAAAAAATTGTGAAAGATGTTGACTTTGTTTTGGAACAAACCATTTGACTCTTTCTAAAACAGACTCAGGTTCCCTATTCTAGATAGAAATGAAACGATCATCTCTTGGGGATAGAAGAATATATCATAAAGCTCTCAAAAATATGTTAATTTAATATTATTTGTGTATTTCTGTTTATTATTGTATCATATAATATTAGAATTTATATGATATAACCTAATGTGAAAAAAAATCAATACAAAGAAATAGAATGTTTGTTTTACTTAGAATCAAGAATGACCTATATTGTAAAAAGTGTTATTTGGTAGCTTAGATGCCATCATTAACAAGGAAGTCTTTTAAAATAGATTTATATACACATTATAGCCACATGAAAATAGTAGGCCTAATCTACATTGAAAGTTTTCACGATAAACTAAACAATGTCAGGAAGCTAAATTGAAGTTCAAAATTGCCAAAGATGTAGTGACCAGGTATGAATGACCGAGAACCCATATAGATATAGACCTAGTAGGCGTACTATCATCGCTGCTTTAACTCTTTCTCTCCGTAATTATTTACCACATTCTGGAGGAATCAACGCTGGTATCGTTAGTTAGGAGATATAGAGTTAAGATATTATTACAAAAAGTTACGATAGAGCCATTTGAGGCCTACTTTTCATTGTCTAGCTAGTCTAGACTCTAGAGCCAGCTGTATCAATATAAAAAAAAACCGCTGTGAAAAACTGTGGGCATTTGTCAGCTGATTTATGGCAGCACGGTTAAATTATCCACTTCACGATAATCTGAAGTAAAACGGTTAGGAGCAGGGTCTAACTCCGCCCGCCCCCGCAGATTACATGCTGAGAAGTTTTATAGTCACCTTAGAATTCACACACACATACTAACACATTAGTCGGCTGTTGGTTTCAGAGCAGAAGATGAAACAACACAGTTGTTGTAATCATTACAAATAAATATAGTTTTAGGAGTCTAGGACTCTGTGGCTCAAACACTGTGTCGTAAACGTGCTCTATAGATGCGCTACTTATGTTCTGTCTTCTTGGTCAGTAAAAAAAGGCCGATTTTAGGCAAATGCAAACCTAGGGCCTCCGATTGGTGGGGGTCTCTCGTCAAGACGTCATTTCGAGTCTGGTGCATCAAAAGGTAAACGAAAAGCGGGTGGCTTTACAAGAAGTGGTCAACGATACGGGTAATTTGCTGGAAACATTCATGAACACGGTCAAGGAAGGTAACAGGTTCAGCAAAGAAGAGGAGAGTCAGCAGATTGGAAACATTTAGGTTTATGGTCATCTTCAATTAGCAATAAAGAACGTGTCAAAACATATTGATTGATTTGATCTAGCTAGATCATAGACATAAATAAATATGTCTATGATCTAGGTACAGATGTTTTTAATAAATTGTGTGATTTTATTTTCGTTCTTTTAAATTTTCATTTGGGGCTATATCAAATTCACTTCGCTGAGGGCCTCCAATTACCTGAGGCCGGCCCTGCCCTGGTACAACTTTGCTTATTATATCTTCTTATCTTATGAAAATTGTTGGCCTCCTTCAGTCGTAGATTTACCATGGATAATCTCATAGAAGCGAGATAAAAGGCTGGATATTATTTATGGTCGTAACATTGTCACCCAGACACAGCTCCTCCAGCTCCACGCAGATGATGTGTCCAAGTGCCGATGCTGTTTAGAATCAGCGGCGTCGCAGGATCTGACAGGTTGTGGCATAGTGTGCAGCAAGCTGCCTAAGGGTCACCAGCTCCATTTGCACTAAGGCTCCGTGCTGGGATTAATCCCTTACAGCACGGTCCAGGTATCTGGCAGTGTTCATTAGGGTCTGCTTGTCTCCGTACAGGGCGAGATGCCCGCATGTACCAGTTCTATCTGTTCCAAAGCTAGCAGTATCTTCGATTGTGTTTCTGAGCAGCCAGCAATCATATAGGAAGTGTTGTACTATCTCGTCTTCAGTGTGACAGCGTTGACATCAGGGATCGTGATTTACTTGGATCCTAGCGAAGTAGGCTCCTATCGGACAGTGTCCCGTGCAAAATCTTGCCAAAATTGCTTAATCCTTTCTGTCCAGCTGCCACCATTGAATCACCATTCATCCTTCCGTTTGGACGTTTGAGAACTTTCCAAACTTCCCGTCCAGTGCTACAATGGTCCCAGCTATCGTACCACTTGGACTTGACCCATTCACAAATCTTTTGCACTCTCATATGTGTGCGGCTCCTCTGGTGGGTCTAAAAGCGTTCTTAGCAACGCCAAAACTGTCGGCCTTCTCGTTTCCTTTGATTGCATAATGTCAGGGAATCCATTGCATCACCATACGTACCTGATATTTCCTTTCGAAACACGCCATTGTTTTAGCCGGTTGGGTAGGCCACGTCTCTAAACTCTTGAGAGCTTGCAGGCAAGAAAGTGAGTCTGTAAAGAGAATTACATTGACCGGTGCCGCAGTTCCTTCCTCAATACGCTGTTCAATTTGACTCTAGGGCGCTTATGATTCCTTCCATTTCTGCAACATAGTTGCTTTCTCCTGCCCATGGACCAGTTCGTCGCTTTCTGTTGCACCGGGGAAAACTGAGTACCGCTCCATAGCCCGAATTCATTCTACCTTAGACTCTTCTCATGGATCCGTCCGTATAGACCTTGATGGTATCTTTCGGGAACTGGGCTATGGTTTCTCTCGCAGTACTGTTTAGTAGCACTACCTTTCGGCTATACAAACCTGAAGAAAAATCAGGAGCAGGTGAGTTTAACAATACATTAGTCGAGAAAATGTAAAAAATAGAAAAAGCGAAATCCAAACAACTTTGTCTCATTGTCTGGTATTGATAAAGGTATTAACGAGGGGGTCATGTGGCCTGTACAACGACCAACCGCCTTTACTTTTCCCCAACTAATGCCAGGAACCCATTAGAGCTTGGGTGGACTCAGAGGTATCCAAAGAACCTGAAATTCAAACCCAAGACCCCTGGTTCGGGAGCCAAGTGCTATTATCACTCAGCCACCGCCCCTCCTACTTTATAAGAAGTGATCAATGAATAATCTTGATAAAAACAGCTTGTTCTTTAGGAAGACAAACAAATAATTAATTCATTTTTAGGAATATGTAAAAATAGTAAAAACTCTGAAACAAAATATTATTTAAAGTTTTTTTTATTCCTTTGACAGTCTGGTTGTGTAAAAATTACATTTATATGTAATATTATGCTGAAATGTGAAATAGAAATAAAACATTGGCAATAATGAAAAGTTATTTGATTAAGAATGTTCAACATGACTGACAGCTTTAGAAACATAAAAGTGCTAAACATAAAGGACATATTTGGGGAATGATTATCTCAACAAACAGAGGACAACAAGCAATAGAAAAAAGAATACTTTTAATAAACAAAGCTTATCTAAGGCAAAAACTCTTAAACACTATAATTTATCTAAAAATTATGAGGGGTTTATCTCCCTTTCTCCTATAAAAAAACAAAATTAATTAATTAGTACTAAATGATTAACTCATTGGTTAATTTAAGATTGATTTGTGTATTGTTATCAACCAAATAATTTTGCAAAATTTTCAACTTGATCGGAGGATGGGATGGGAGGAAAAAAAATGTGTCGAAACCAAATAAGGGGAACTGAATCCATATCCATTTATATCCACAGTGGTCATTAAGAAGCATTCATTCCTCTCAGGGTTAATGAATAATTGTGCAAAGTTTTAACTTGATCCGAGAATGGGAAACAGGAGAAAAGCATGTTCAAACGTTTTACCAGACAGAGAGAGTGAGTTGATATAAGCTTTGTATAAAAAAAAAAAAAAAGAGACAACATTTAAAATTGTAAAATTATACTTTATGCCTCCTACATGTCACATGTGATCCAATTGAAATAGTTTCTGTTAATGTAAATTATTAAGGTGAAGGAATATATGAATACATAATATTATTTTGAATTCAACAATATTATAAAAACATTTACTTTTTATCAACAAACAACAAAAGAACAGTACATACATTTAGTTCTGTATAACTGCAAGGGAGATTAGCACAAACAATACACAACTGTCCCTTAGTATTCACAGACATAAAGTGCATTCTTTTCACAAGGGAATTCTCAATTTCCAGATCACGAACTAATGAAAAAAAAAAGATCTCAAAGCTACAAAATGGTTACTTTTGGCATTGAACTCAGAAGGTCATGATCTGGAAAGTGAAGGTTGCAATACAACAAGAATTTCCATTTCTTACAGAATGAATCACTGCAGATTACAGTTGGATTCAGATGAAGAGTTTGTTAGTTTAAGTGGCTTGGCTTCACCTCTTATTTTAAGTCACAGATTTACATGCTAGCAGTGGCATAGCTAGGGATTTAGGGACCCCTGCATTTTGGCATTCAACATCATGACATGACATAATGGATTAATATTTAATGTAAAAACAAATTTTGGACGCTCATTTGGGGCCAACCTTCAGGTGGGGGATTTTCAAATTTGGCCCCCCCCCCTCCATCACCCTAGCTAAGCCACTGAATGCTAGACTTGATTGACACATGAAATGCTTAGGATGCAATTATCTTCTCTTTTGAAGTAAGGTCGCCGTACCAAACTGTTTCAATGGCGGATAGTTGATGAGGGTGTCATGTGTCCAGCACAATGACCAACAGTCTTACTTCCCCCCCCCTTCTAATGCCAGGTACCCATTAGAGTTGGGTGCAATCATACCTCACCACAATTCCAATTTTAGACCCCACCCCAATTCAGCCCTATTCAAAGTCAAGTGTGTAACCACTTGGCCACCATGCCCCTGAAATACTGCAAGTGCCATTTCTTTCCCTTTAACCACACCTCTTGCTAAAGCAATTAAGGCCCACAATAATTATCTTGATAAATTGGCTAAGCAGTTTTTAAATGCCTTGTTATTTTGTTATGTGAATTGTTTGTAGAAGAAGCTACATAAGCATTGCTATATTCTTGAAGATCTGTGATGATGTATGACAGGTTGAACCAATCTGCAACAATTTGATGATGAATAGATCTCCACACAAAGTATTCATTGTTGAAAAAACTCTTTATCATTGTAGCCAACCTAAAGGGCAAATATACAGGAGCAAAGGCAAAAATAACCTTAAAAGTTATTGTCATAATAGCTGAAGTTAATTTTTGTGTAAAAATCATTGGTAAAATATATTTAAAAAGTAACTCAACTGAAAACAATGACCAAATAATAATAATAATAAAATCACTGTAAAAAAGAGAAGTTGAACATGAAGCAACAAAATCCATACAATATAACATTGTCCTGTAAAATGAATTAAGGAAATAAAAATTAAGATCTAGAAAATGGAAAACAAAACATAAAAAAAAAAAAAGCATAGCATTTAATTTTTAAATACCTGCACCTATAAGATTAAATTGAGGTGCAACCATATTTGCATATTTCTACTATCTGCGATGCTTTGAAAGCATTAACCTGACACTTATTTACCAATCAATTACAGCCCATAGCAATTTAGATATTTAATTAATCCTCTGCTGTCTATCATATACGTAATATCTAAATTTTATTATGTAATGACTTAAGACTAATTGAATGAACTAATTATATAATCCATTTATAGATTCATTTTTAACCTGCAAGACCAATGGTTAAATTTTGAGCTGCACTGACCATGTACTACATTCAGTGATCAATACATCTCAATTCTTTCCTTTTCCTCAATAACCATTGAATTGAAAAGAAGTATTTTTTAAATGCAACTGTGACTAGAAAACTCAAATTGGTCTTAATAGTTACATGAATGTAGAGATCTAGTAATCCTAATTTTGTCTAACACATTAAAACTATATACTAAAGAAGCAATGATGTCAGACTTAAAAAAAAACCTGATAAGATGTGGAAAAACAAAATTGTAACTCCTCTAAATGAGGAAACAAAAAAAAATTACTTTAGTAAATCCTCATTAAGTTAAATTACTTGGCAATATATCACTTAGGGGTATTTTTTTCAATGCAAATGCTCCGAGAGTCTGTGCCACTGTTAACAAAGAAAGTACTGTGTGAAAAATCAAACTCTTTAAACTGCCAAACGTTTGTTGATTCAACAAACCTTAATAAAAAACAAGTAAAGATTTTTAAAAAAACATACACAGAAGATTCTATAAAAAAAACAAGCAAAAACACACACAAAAACAAGCAAAATATAAAAAAATCCTTTTTAAAAAAAAACAAAGCTTATCTAAAGGGGAGGTATTCTGTCTTTAAAACTATATCTAACAATAATGTACAAGATATTTCCCTTATTCAATATCAATCAAAATAATAAATTAACAATAATTAATTCACTAATTGAGTATTTTTGTTTATTGATTCATGTTTTGTTAGGTACAATAAATCATTGTTTAAAGTATCAACTTGATCAGAGAATGTGAGGGAGAAATAGCATAAATAATTATTTAAGGGGACTAAACCCAACTAATTTACCCATTTAAGTGAAAACTGAAGTAATAGTTTCCCTTGTTGCTATTAAATCAAAATTACCGGTAATTAATTGTCTAATTGATTAGTTTTTTTCTATTAATTTATATCAAAGCTATGAATAATTATGCAAAGTTTCAACTTGATCTGAGAATGGGTGTGGGAGAAATAACGTGTACACACTTTTTACCAGACAGATAAACAAAGTGAGTTGATATAAGCTTTGTAAAAACAACAATTAAACCAATAAAAAACCCAAACTTGTTCATCTTTTGATTTAAAGAAGAAACCAAAAGGAAACCTCTTTTTTATGAAAAAAAAACCTAGCTTAGATTAAATTTTTGAAATAGTCATCTCGTACATTTCCCAGCAGTCAGTTCAGAGCTCTTTCCCAGTAAATTAAATATCTTTAACCCACAGTATGTAGCCAGCCATTGGTTAGCATATGTTGAATGGACATAACTATGTCTGTTATGAGTCATAGTAAGTTGTAGACTTTTTAAAAAATCTAATGATGAAGTCATTTGTTTATCTGATTTTTCTTATCACAGAGATTTACAACACTTTCGGCTGACAAAATAATCCACAAGAAATGTATCTAACTGCAGCAACTAGGGCTATCAGGCATTTCTGTCTCCGCTGACTTTTTTTGGATCTGGTCATCAGTCATGCTACTTTCATTTTCCAAACTATCAGATGATGGCAAGTTCGCATAACTCCTGCTCATGTCTTCTGAGTAATCAAATATAGGCAACAACGAGTTATCTCCCATAGGAGTCAAGAGCTCATCATTGTTATTGTTACTGTTCCCGACAACGTGGTCCATGCTCTTGGATTTAAAGAGCGAGTACACGTGAAGGGGGTCTGCTTTGTCTACAGATCGAACCTTCCGCAGGGTATTTTTGTTGAAAGACAAAATGGAATGCTTCCTGACCAGCCCGTCAAGGCGTGGGAGGCTGTGGTCATGGGTCACTGTCTTACGAAGCTTGGATTTGCGATCAAAAGTCCTAATGGATGCTGCAAGAGATTGGAGAGTATGAAGGTCTTTCTCCTCAAAAGCAGCAAACAATTCTTTAATACTGATGTGGCCATTCTCTGGGGAATGGAAGCAAACACTATTATTCACTAGTGACTATTTAGTAGTTCATTAAAAAAATGTTCATATCTGAACTTATCTTATAAATTACAGACGTTACTTTAAAAGAGAAGATAATTACCGTATTTTTCGCCGTATAAGACGCACTTTTTCTTCTCCAAAACTGGGGGGGAAGTTGGTGCGTCTTATACGGCGAAAAATACGGTACGTTCAGAATCTTTTTTTTCTAGATTTTCCTCCTTTAAAATTGGGTGCGTCTTATATGCCGGAGCGTCTTATACGGCGAAAAATACGGTATGCCCTATGCGTATCTTTGTGTGTCAATCTAATCATGCATTTTAATCAGTGACTTAAACTCTGCTAAGTCATTGGTTATACTGGCTGATTCAGGCAACCCATTTCATATTCTAATAGCATGAAGATTGAGTATTTGTATAAATTTGTCCTAGCATATGAAACAAGAAATGTACCTCTATCTTTGTGTATTTCGTTTTGGTTTTTGTAATTATGGTTCAGTAGTCTATGTAAATTTTTAATTTTTAGTCTTCTATCCTGAGGGGTCTCTAAGTTTAGTGATTTTACTAATGGTGTTGCTCTAATCAAATGTGAATATTCATTTGTTACAATAAATCTAAGTTTCTAGTACTAACCAGTAATAATTCACTGAACAAGTAATGGAACAAACTCTCGGATTTCAAAATCACAAATCTCTTTTGTGGACTTGTGAGGTAGGAGATAGCAAGAAAAAGGTTTCCATGAGGCCTTAAGGTACTAAGTACACATAAATCAACTCGAGTTAAGGCTAACAAAGTACAAATCTAATCTCATGTAATACAGACGTTACTTCAAAAAAGATGATGATTACATCCTACACGTATTCCTAGGTCAATCTAATCATCCATATTAACCAGTGACTTAAAATCTGCCAAGTTATTCGTTTCCTTGCCAGCTCAGGCAACCCATTCCATGCTCTAATAGCACTAGGGAAGAAGGAGCATTTGTACAAATTAGTCCTAGCACATGGAATTAGGAACGTGCCTTTATCTTTGTGTCTCTCTGAGTATTTCATTAGGTTTTGTATTTGAAAATTATGGTTCAGTGCTTTATGAATAATTGATACTTTAGAGTCTTCTCTCCTGAAGGCTTTCAAAATTGAGTGATTTTACTAAAGGTGTTACTCTAGTAAAATGTGAAGATTCGTTTGTAATGAATCTCACTGCTCTATTTTGTGTCTGTTCCAGTTTATTAATGTTTTTCTTGAGTTAAGGGGTCCCAAACAGAGGATGCATATTCTATCAGCTTGAATAAAAGCTAACACAAATCAACTCGAGTTAAGTTTTTCAATTTTTTCATTTAAAAAATTCTCTTAGTCTTCACCAAGATTCTGACAAGCGCTGCCTAAGTATTTACAAAAATATCTCCACCTACCAGGTTTGAAGTCAGTCAAGATCTGTTTGTTAGCGTTAGTATTCTGTTGGGCTTTAGTTTCTTCTTCCAGTCTAAAGCTGGCCGCCACAACAAGGCCTCTCATAACAGGATCCTATTTTTTTTAAAATTAAACATAAAACATCAAACAATTGTTATATTGGTGGGGGAGGGAGGGAATAAGCTGGACATTGGTCAAAGCTATAAGTAATTCTACAGAAAGAGCCTGGGTATCACATACAAAGATCGCATCACAAACCAAGAGATCAGAGACAGGATTAGTACATCAATTAGACCCCATGATAACCTGCTAAACTACTGTAAAAAAAAAGCAAAACACAAACTAAAACTCTATGGCCACAACACAAGGTCTTCAGGGAACAGTACCAGGAAAAAAAAGAAGAAGCAAGCAGAGAAAAAGTTGAGAAGACAACAGAGAGGTGGGTCTGCCATTGAAAGAAATTCTATCCAAGGCAAAAGACAGAGACAAATGGAGAAAGACATCAACAGATCTTGTGTGGTGCCCCAGTGGTCCAACAGACTAAATGACAGGAGAAGGTGATAAGTGATAGCCCTTGGAGTAGCAGTACAGACCAAGTGCTTTCATCAACTGATTTTAGCTTTGTAAACCTTGGTTTAACAAACTTTGAAGTTATACAATAACAATAGACAAAAATATAAAGGGTTGCAGAACTAAAATTGGACAGCATAAAGACAAGGAAATAAAAGACTAATTATTAAAAAGACAACTAAAGACTGATTGAATTAGCTAAAGATTAATTATCCATTTAAAAAAAATAGGACCAATAACTGATTGCTAAAATAGAACAGAAGGTTGACTGCTCATGAACACATTTTCAAACTTTGAAAGAGCATATTCGAAAGTTCAATATGAAAAGTCAATTTGAAATAATTAAGACATCTCAACCCTATGGCCTACATTAGTCTCGTCTAAGGGAAGTTTTCCTTGGAAGTTCTTCATCCTAGGGTCAGCTCCGGCAGCAAGTAAACAATTAGCAGTCTGGAAATGCTTCCTGCGTAAAGCTTCGTGAAGTGCTGTGTTACCTTTAATGTTGGTCATATTTAGATCAGCTCCACCCTGTGGACACATGAGACAGATATTAACAAACTCAAGAATGTTAATCATAGAAAAACCCAAATAATTTTAAAGATGCACAAAAATTTTATTCTCATGTACAAACTGGGGTAAATAACAGTTATAAATGTACCTACTCAAAAATGTTAACCATAAAAAAAACCCTAATAATTTGAAAGATGCATAAAAAATTTCATTCTTATGCACAAACTGCAGTGAAGTTTGTTGACTAGAAAAGGCTTGTCGAAACTGATTCAAGGAGAAGCTATTAATAACAATTATTCATGTGGACACATAGGGGGCATGGTGGCTGAGTGGTTAAGCGCTTGGGTTTTGAACTAGGGGTTCCTGGGTTTGAATCTTGGTGAAGACTGGGATTTTGAATTTAGGGATTTTTAGGGCGCCCCCAAGTTCACCCAACTCTAATGGGTACCTGACTTTAGTTGGGGAAAGTAAAGGCGGTTGGTCGTTGTGCTGGCCACATGACACCCTGCTCATTAACCATTGGCCAAAAAAAAAACAGATGACCTTAACATAATCTGCCCTATAGAACGCAAGGTCTGAAAGGGGGACTTTACTGTGTGGACACATCTATTGTCTCTTAAGAAGGCAGGAGATAAAAAAAAAACAACAAAGTTCAGTCCCCTACCTGCAACTGTGTCTCTTTTAAATACATCAACGATTTGTTACTCAAAATAGATTCTTTTATGAATGGCACAGAAAATATAAGGATATTAAAAAAAAACAACGAGGGATGCTGGAGGCCTGACCTTGATAAGAATCTGTACTCCATTCAGAAAGCCATTGGATGCTGCAATGATTAATGCTGTGTCACTGTTCATGTCCTTGACATCTGTTTTCGCCCCAGCTTTGACCAACATATCTGTAATCTGTGAGGAGAAAATGATTATCTCATGGTATGTCTTTTCAAATCATATCTAAAGAGGTTGCACAAGTTTAACAACAGAGAAAAAAATGTTTTAAGATTGCATCTTGCAAGGACTTTGCCTTAATATTAGCCTGACTAATGAGGCGCGGTGACTGAGCGGTAAAGCGCTTGACTCCCGAACCGAAGGTCCTGGGTTCAAATCCCGCTGAAGACTGGGATTTTCATTTCGGGATCTTTGGGAGCCTCTGAGTCCACCCAGCACTAAATGGGTACCTGACATTAGTTGGGGAAAAGTAAAGGCGGTTGGTCGTTGTGCTGGCCACATGACACCCTCATTAACCGTAGGCCACAGAAACAGATGACCTTTACATCATCTGCCCTATAGACCATAAGGTCTGAAAGGGGAACTTTACTTTTTTTTTTAATGATGCAAACTGGTGCAACAGGAGTAAAAAAAAACTGTTGACATTAAATCCTGTTTATATTAAGGTCTCATAGACTCGTAGCCTCTACCTGAGTGGCTGTAGCTATAACAATGCATCACGATTGGTGTGAAGGAAAATTAAGAGGTCATTTCCATAAGAGATTTCAAGAGGGTCATTAAGTTAGTACTTTTAACCCTCTAACTTACTGGACTGATTCTTTTTAAAAGCTATATTGTTAAAGTCTATATAGATCATTACGGTTGCTGAGTAATAACAGAACCAATGGGTCATGAGTTGAAATCTCAGTTAAAAGTTACTCAGTTACTTTTTAAGATATCTCTAGACTACCCAACTCTACTGAGAAAAGTGGTTGGTCAATGTGCTAGTCACACGACACCTTTGTTAAATGTTAGCCATACAAACAAATGAGCTTTTCATCACCTGCCTAATGGTTACAAAAATGGTTGCTACTGATGAGATAAGAAGTCAAAAATTGTTAGAAATTCTTTTTGATTCATCAAAGAAATTCTGGATTCAGTTTCAAGGCATGTCACTTACCAGACTGCTTCGGACACAACATGCCAGGTGGAGAGGCGTCATGCCTTTGTGGTTCCGGAGGCTGACATTGGCCTTCAGGAGGATCAGCAGCTCCACGATGTCACTGTGGTTGTGTAGCACTGCCATATGGATGGGGCTGTAGCCAGTGTTGGTCCTGATGTCCACACTCAGCTTGTCACTGGACTTGCGGGTAGCCTGTGATAAGCATCATACATTACAGGATGACATTGTGCTGTTTGTAGGATTACCAAACAAGACAGATGATTCAGTAATGAAACCAGTCTCTTACCAACTCAAACTTAAAATTCATTCTTTCAAATGGGGGAAGACAAAGTGTCTTGAACTTCTCTTAGGGTTAATGATGATAAGGCAAAGTGTGATATCAAATGTAATAACTTAATAGTAAGACGTATAGAAGTTGGGTTTAATTGGGTTTTTCCTTACTGACACGACAGTACATTTAAAAGTTAGAACAAAAATAGGTTAGAAAAATGAACGGACAAGAGACTGCTTGTAGTGAATCTTGACGATGTCGACTGTGCCCTTATTTTTTGTAATAAATTGGTGTTTGTTTAAAAGGCTGGATTATTTCATTCTATGCTGTTTGTTCTGTGGTGAGTTGAAAGCTACTTAAGAAACTCACAGACAGCATTCCAAGTAAATAGATGAATCACCATCATCTACACTCCACTCAACTAGATCTAACAACCACCAGCAATAAAGTCACACAAATGCTGTTAAAATTGTTTAAAACACTCCCTAAACTAAAATAAATGTAAAAATATAAATCTAACCAATTCTTACCACTTTGAAATAAGCTTTTTTTTTTGTTCTAGTAAAAGCTTTATGTTGTTTCAAGAACAGCTGTGTTATTTATGTTGCTATTAGCAACCACCGACACATTCTAGCATATGACAGATCCCAGCCAAATAAAAAAAAAAATATATGTATAAAAATGTCTATTTTAGAACTTAGCTTTCTCTTTTGAATTAACACCTATAAGATAAGATAAGAAATCAATGGGCCTGATAATGAGAAGGTCAGCTGTTTCAAAGGCCAATGGTTAATAAGAGAGGCCTTCACTTTTCCCAGTATATCCAGGTAGGATCCATTAGATCTAGGTAGACTCAAGCACTTAATTAAAACCTCAAATAAAAGGTTTAATCAATATTCAAACTTGAGAAACTGTTTGGAAACTGAGAGCTTCAATTTTACCCAGCCACAAATGATATTTCTTCTGGGAACACTTTTTGTTTTTCTCAACTGACACTCATAACAACAAGTAACTACCACAGCTACTGCTGACACCACATAGAGCTTTTTTTTTACCTTTTGAACGGCAGCACACTCGTCACACTGACAAAGGGGGTGACACATCCCTGAGGATGAGGTCACAACCGCTGAACCAGGCAGGTCATCGTCATCATCTATATCACCTGAGTCAGACTGGAGGCCAAAATAAAACTTCACCTGAGAAGTACATGTATTTGTAGCAAAATAAATAACAATAAAAATACAAATAATAAGTAATTTTCACAAAAAAACACTATAAGCTCAATCTTCACTTAAATCTAATAAGAAATTATTTATTCAAAGTTCATCTGCCGAGTGTTTTTAAATAAAGGTACAGTAAAACCATGTCAAATTTAACACAATTATATAAAAAAATGTATAAAGTTCTTTTAGAATCCCACTAGAGCTCTAAGATAATCAATTCCAAATACTAGGTGGATATATTAATCTTGGAGAAAGTTAAAAGATTCAGGAGTTCAAAGGGCATTTTAACTGAAACTCATCAGTTCTTTCATGTTACATATTTAGGTTCAAATTAACTTAAAAAAATATTGTTGTAACTCTGTCCCCGCGCTGATATACATGGTGCGCACTAGCACACTGTTCCACACGAAAGAAAAGAAAAAATAGATCTAAGAAAACCTGACATCCTGTTGGTTTGTGTGTGTTATTTGTTTTATTTATTAAATCACTATCACTATTATTCTTCCTCTCTTGTGCTTGCCTTGAATTTACAACAATATTTAACCCAGCTTTTAAAGAAACATTTAGACTTTTCAGAAACTGCTGTGACATCTTTACTTAATTAGACATAAATGAAAGTTAAAAGATGGCAAGAGTTCAAAGGTCATTTTAATTAAAACTCATCATCTCTTTATGTTTCAACATTAGTTTCAAATGAATTTAAGATTAAGATATTTTAATGTTTTCTTTCAAACCTCCATTGCATTCAGGTCAATCTTGTGACATCTTGAATTAACTAGACAGAAATGAAGGATTATGGATTTCCAAATACAAAATATTTAACCTTAGAGATGTGGGTAAGAAAAAAAACAGCTTTTAAAGCAACATTTAGACTTTGCAGAAACTGCTGTAAATGGTCTTCAAAAGCCTTAGCTTAGAGATGTGGTTAAGAAAAAACCCAGTTTCTAAAGAAACATTTAGACTTTGCAGAAACTGCTGAATATATAAACTAACCAGCTGTATATCTCCCTCAATGATGGCCTTGAACAGTCTCTCTTTCTTTCTCCTCCTCTCTGCCTCTGAAGGGTCCTCCAGTGAGACAGAGACTGTGCTGAAGCAGGCTGCCTCCTGGTTGAATGCCTCAACTTCCTTAGAGTGGCTGTCAGAGTGTGAGTTTGACGAAGATCCTGCAGATGCAATGGATGATGACCTTGACCTGGCTCCGGACTTTGGACTGACAAACTGAAACGAAAACAAAATTTTTAAAAAGTTGATTACACTGTACTCAAAGTGTTTGTTTTTCACATCAACCAAATAGATGCTGATATTAGATGTGTGATTTAATGAAATCTATAGTAACACAACATTAGTCTTGGGATAATTGAACTAGCACATAGTAAAGTAAAAGAAAAGTTCGCCTTTCAAACCTTGCAATCTATTTCTTTGGACAACAGTTTAACAATCAGGGTGTCATGTAGCCAGCACAATGAACAATCGTCTTTACTTTTACCCAACGTAAGTCAGGTACATATTAGAGTTGGGTGGACTCAGGAGTGCCCTAAAAATCACGAAATTCAAAATCCCAGTCTTCACCAAGATTTGAACCCATGACCCCAAGTTTGGTAGCCAAGCGCTTGCCACTCAGTTACCGCATCCCTTAAACTAGCACATACAGACTGGTAATGTACATTACATGTGGTGAAATAGGATGAAAGTCCAGGCCTTCAGCAGCCACTTGAAGCCATCTCTGCACTACCACATTCTGCGCCAAGGAAACAGGAGTTTGTTGCTTTTTATTACGTATATTAGCACCAGCCCCATTCTCTAGTAAAGTCTTCACAATATTATCTGCAAGCAACACACTTAATATGTTATGCATTGATTGTAATTTTTCATCATCATGACGAATGCACGCAAAAATAAATTTCCATCATAAGTATTTAGAACCTAACTTATGTATTAATTTTAACTTCTCATCATTCTGAATAAAACAAAAACAAAAATTATTTCCATCATAAGTATTTAGAATCTTAGTTATGTATTATTCATTCATTCTGAATGAAACAAAAATAAAAATATTTCCAAGAACGTAAACATTTTTCTTTAGTTTAAAATAATATTTTCCAAAAAAGTGTTGCCAATTAGGCTACTAATCACATACCATAACCCCATTTGGCTGCAAGATGCAGCGGGGTGTTGCCCAGCTCATTGGTTGCATTGATATTGAGCTTCTTTGTGTAGGCATCATAAAAAACCAAAGCCTTCACACACTGGACAAAAAAACATCATCAGAAAATACATGATCATCTGGCTGCAAACAGCCTAATATAATTGTCACAATTATCTATTTGTTATAGAAACAGAGAGACATTGAAAAAAAAACAAAGAAATTAAATTGAAAAAAAAAACAAATGTAAAAATACAATGACAAAAACAAATATAAAATGTTTCAGCATAATTTTTTGTTCATAGCTATTCAAGATATTTAATTTTAATACAAAGTAATTTTATTAAGATTATATGGCCTAGCACAAACGTGTCAAGTTATGCTTAGATGTTTCTATAAGACGCAGTCAAGACTAAGTTGTGGTCTTCTAGCTTTGAAGTGGGGCATATGAGTGGGAGGAATGGTCAAGGTTGTTTGGTATTTTTGGGGGTTGGAATGTTTTTGTGACTCATGGTTAGTCAGCCAGCGATTTTTGTGAGTGAAGCAGAAACTGGAGAGTATTGTTTTATATTGCTGTTGAGAGGACTTTTTCATTATTGATGTTTTGAGTTCCGTATGATTACAAATCTACTTATTCATTGTTGTACGTAAATAAACTGTTTTGCCACAAACTGGAGTACAAAGTTTGTAGTTTGGAAGTAGTCAGAATGATAGAACAAGATACCTCTACAAGCAGTAAGTTCTAGTTGAATGTAAAAGAAGCAGGTAAAAAAAAAACGGCCAATGCTGAGACATTTTAATCATTTCAATGGTTGGCAGGTCTATCAGGACCACTATCAATTTAACTGGCAGACAAAATATGTTTTTAGTGTTAATTCAATGACCCCACAATGAATCTATATATTTTGGTAGGTAGAAACAAAACAAAAACCACTTTGCCAACTCACATCTTCATGCCCATTAGCACAGCTCAGATGTAAGGGTGTGTTGCCTTCATTGTCTGTTACTGTGATGTCAGCACCAAAGTGGAGGAGAAGAAGCTGAGATAGGAAATTAAAACATAGGTAAGTGATTTCAAAAAATCAAAGATGGTTCAGACTTTTATGCGCTTTACAAAGCTTGATCAGAATTTGACACTAGACTTTGATGCACAATTTTAAAAATTTGGTCAAAATGTGACATTAGACTCCAATGTGCTTTAAATAATTTGATGGTTATCTGACTTTAGTTGGGGAAAGAAAAGGTGGTTGTGCTGGCCTCATGACACCCTGTTTGTTAACCATTAACATTACCGGCCTTTAGACGCCAAAGTCTGAAAGGTGCTGGTCTCATGACAGCCTGTTTGTTAACCATTAACATTATCAGCCCTATAGACACCTAGGTCTGAAAGGAGATGCCTCATGACACCCTGTTTGTTAACCATTAACATTATCTGCCCTATAGACTCCAAAATCTGAAAGGTGCTGGCCTCATGACACCCTGTTTGTTAACCATTAACATTATCTGCCCTATAGACTCCAAAGTCTGAAAGGTGCTGGCCACATGACACCCTGTTTGTTAACCATTAACATTATCTGCCCTATAGACCCCTAGGTCTGAAAGGTGCTGGCCTCATGACACCCTGTTTAACACACTTAACAAAGTTATAATCGACTCTTTCACAAGACTTCTATGTTAAATCTGTGTTACTAGACTCCTTGCAAATTTTGATAACAATGTTTTACTAGACTCCTATGCACTTGGCAAATTTCGATAACAATGTTTTACTAGACTCTTATACATCTTACAAAGTTTGATCAGAATTTTTCACTAGAATGTTCACTAAACAATGTTTAATCAGAACAACTTTTCTCAGTTTACTCAAAATTCAAGACTTTTTAAAACTCTGAAACTAAAATAAAGTCTTATTGTTTACCATGACATTTTGATATCCTCTCTGGCAAGCCAAATGTAGAGGAGTAAGTCCCAGATAGTCTGTAGCATCCACCACAGCATGGTTCTTGACCAGGAGATCAATCAACAAACCCTGGCCATAATAGGCAGCGATGTGTAAAGCTGAAATAAAGAATCACAAAGTTAGCTTATAATATTAAAATATGTATCTCTTATTCCTAAAGCACTCTGCGTGTTCGAATCCTACAGAAGACTAAGATTTTTAATTTTGGGATCTGTAGGGCACCTCTTGAGTCCACCCAGCTCTAATGGGTAACTGATGTCGGCTAGGGGAATGTAAAGACGGTTGGTTGTTATGCTGGCCACATGACACCCTAGTTAACTGTGGGCTACAGAAACAGATGACCTTTACATCATCTGCTCTAGAGATCGCAAGGTCTGAAAGGGGAACTTTATTATTTTTTTTTAATTTAGAATCATTTAGTTATAAATTTTTTAAAAATTATTTTTTCCTTAAACCCATATAAATGGTAAACACCTTTAATGATCTCGAGCATCTTATGAGATAAACAATATATAAATCAAGAAAATCTTTAGGATCGCAGGACCAAAGTGGATATTCCAGAAAAAAAAATATGTATTTGTTACCTGTGTATCCTTTGTTGTCCCTCGTATAGGCCGTCACCAGTTTAGAATTGGTGCGCAGCTCAGACACCAACTTGTCGCACCGGTCACAGGAGCACAAGGGATGGCACATTTTCATGGTTATCTCCTCACTACTCTTCTGCGGCTGCTCTAACATCTGGATGACAGCTACCTCATCCCCTTCTTGAACATACTAGTTGAATAAACAACAAGATGATGTCAACAGGAGGCGTGGTGAATGAACGGTGACATGCTTGGCTTCTGAACCAGGGGTCCTGGGTTTGAATCCTAGTGGACAGGGATTTTCAATTTCAGTATTCTTGGGCATCTCCCAGCTTTAATGGCTACCTGGTTGGGGAGCCCTAAAAATGCAGAAATTCAAAATCTCAATCTTCACTGAGATTTGAACCCAGCACCCCAGGTTTGGAAGCCAATCGCTTAACCACTCAGCCACCGCCTCCGTCATTTATACTAATACATTACAACAGATCATGTAAGTATCTCACTTATTTTTATAATGAGTTACACAAAGTGTCATTTAGATATGAGAAACACAAACATCAGTCACACTGTTTAGCCAGGTCTAATTACCTTAAAGAATTCGTCTATAATTGAATTATAAGACTGAGTTGATGCAGAAGATGCTGGCGATGGTGGTGTGTTCGGTGTCTCCATGGACTCTGTCAGAATAACTGTATTCCACCTATCTCTCTGTTCAAAACGAAAATAAGACATGCACACATGAATTGAGGTTACATCCAATTTGTTCCAATACTCCTCAACCTAATAACCAGTCAGTGCAAGCTGAACTTCTATAAATATTACCAAAACACATTTCTATTATTATTAATTGCTTTTATATAGCCCATCTTTCATGCTTATAGCATGCTCATGGTGCAATCTCTTTTGTGAACCGGCAGGGGTATCAGGGAGAATGTTTCTGATATGCCTTTAGGGGCTCAGCAAACACAACTCTACTCGAGTCAGGATTCAAACTCGAAGTTCTTGTTAGGTGGCCAAGCCATAAAGTAAAGTTAAAGTTCCCCTTTCAGACATTGTGGTCTAAAGGGCAGATGATGTAAAGGTCATCTGTTTCTGCGGCCTACGGTTAGCAGGGTGACATGTGGCCAGCACAATGACCAACCTCCTTTACTTTTCACCAACTAAATGTCAGGTGCCCATTAGAGCTGCATAGACTTAAGAGACCCCTAAGATTGAAAAATTGAAAAGCCCTGTATTCACCAGGATTCAACTTGGGACCCCAGGTTCGGAAGCCAAGCACTTTGCCACTCAACCACCGTGCCTCCGGCAAGCCATAACCATAACGAAATGTTCATTATTAGATAGAATGCCGGAATTTTCCAAATTCCTCCATCATTTCAGTTATAAATTATATTTTATATAGATACTGATTGAGCTGCAACTGACCTTCAGTGGTTTGATATCTTCCTTGATGTTTCCAGTTTTGATGTGCTCTAAGGCTGCCTCTATGGAAGCTAGGTAGAATCTAAAAAGTAAAAACCAACAATGATTCAATGTCAAGAAAAAGGCAATTCAAATAGTTCAATAATTTTAAATGATGTAATTGTCTACATTCAGTGGATTTAATCTTATCAAATCTTATATATTAAAGACGCTACTTCAAAAAAAGAAGATAATTACGTCCTAAGCATTTCATCAATCTAGTCATGCATGTTAATCAATGACTTAAAATCTGCTAAGTCGTTGGTTTTCCTGGCTGATTCAGGCAACCCATTCCATTCTCTAATGGCGCTAGGGAAGAAGGAGCACTAGGACGAATTTGTTCTAGCATGTGAATAATGAGACAATTGTTAAAGAAAAAATTTTTGTATAGCAGATTTAATGAGTTAATATGTATGTGTGCAGAGCAACATTGGCTGGCTTTTGTACAGTGTTTAGATTGTATATAATATTAGTTTTAGCTCATAAAAGGTTATATGCATTTTATTAGCTACATTTTTTTGTGAATCATAAGAGTTGGCAAGAAAAGTTTTGTTTATTCTTCTAAAATTCTAATATAATTTTAGTAAATTATACTGATCTATTTATAATCAATTTTATTATTACCTAACATGAGTGCTATTATCTGTGTCACAAGCCCATATCAAAGCATTATATAACTGATTTTTTAAACACGAAAAAAATGATCACCCTAAATAGAAAGTTTATTACCCGAATTCATCATCATCCGAAGACTTGGCAAAGTGAAAATGCTGCATGTAAACAAGATTGGCCATCCTGAAAGAAGAGAGCATTTAGTTTTAAAACTGAAGGGAAACAAATCCTTGTAGTTATTTTTTTTAAAACCTAACAACTAACAGTTAGGAACCTGAATGGTTATAAAACAATAATAAAACAATACAACATTTTTACTAAATGTAGTTTTTATTGTACTATAATAATTTAAACAAAGTATCCCATCTTAATTGCAAAAACATTAAAGGAAAAAAAAATAATTACCAGTTAGGAACTTCAGATTTGATAATTAGAAATATCAATATGGGTAACAAGTCATCACTGGTCATCATTGCAGCACCATCTAAAGTGATGTTAAACATTTAGGTAAAAGTAACAGGTAGCCAATAAAAAAAATCCTCAACTATTTTTAAGACAGTAAATATAACAATCAGAGAACTTGCATAGGACGGAATCATCTTCTTTTTTGAAGTAACGTCTGTATTATATAAGATAAAATAAAAAGTAAAGTTTCCCTTTCAGACCTTGTGATCTATTTGGCAGATGATGTTAAGACCATCTGTTCCTTTGGCCAATGGTTAATGAGCAGGGCGTCATGAGGCCAGCACAACGACCTACCGCCTGTACTTTCCCCAACTTAAGTCAGGTACCCATTACAGCTGGTTGGACTCAGGGGGGCCCTAAAAATCCTGAATTTCAAAATCACAGTCTTCCCCAAGATTCGAACCCAGGACCCCAGGTTGGGAAGCCAAGCGCTTAATCAGAAAGCCACTATGCCTCCTTAAAAGATAGAAAGAATTAATATATTGAAGATGAAACAGCAAGTTGAAACTACGCTGTGGAATGGAATATGAGAAGAAAGTAAACCAGTAACCTGGTGAAGGGTTACAAATGAGACAAGTCACCAAGTAGTAGCAGTTAACAGTGTAAAGGGACTACCAATGGACCCACAGAACAGTGCGCTGGTGTGAACTAACCCTGGGTGAATCACCAGTGATATAGTCAAGGAACTAACCCTGTGTGAGTCACCAGTGATATAGTCAAGGAACTAACCCTGGGTGAATCACCAGTGATATAGTCAAGGAACTAACCCTGGATGAATCACCAGTGATATAGTCAAGAAGCTAACCCTGTGTTAATCACCAGTGATATAGTCAAGGAACTAACCCTGGGTGAATCACCAGTGATATAGTCAAGGAACTAACCCTGTGTGAATCACCAGTGATATAGTCAAGGAACTAACCCTGGGTGAATCACCAGTGATATAGTCAAGGAACTAACCCTGTGTGAATCACCAGTGATATAGTCAAGGAACTAACCCTGGGTGAATCACCAGTGATATAGTCAAGGAACTAACCCTGTGTGAATCACCAGTGATATAGTCAAGGAACTAACCCTGGGTGATTCACCAGTGATATAGTCAAGGAACTAACCCTGTGTGAATCACCAGTGATATAGTCAAGGAACTAGCCTTGTGTGAATCACCAGTGATATAGTCAAGGAACTAACCCTGGGTGAATCACCAGTGATATAGTCAAGGAACTAACCCTGGGTGAATCACCAGTGATATAGTCAATGAACTAACCCTGGGTGAATCACCAGTGATATAGTCAAGGAGCTAACCCTGGGTGAATCACCAGTGATATAGTCAAGGAACTAACCCTGTGTGAATCACCAGTGATATAGTCAAGGAACTAGCCCTGTGTGAATCACCAGTGATATAGTCAAGGAACTAACCCTGTGTGAATCACCAGTGATATAGTCAAGGAACTAAAATTGTGTGAATCACCAGTGATATAGTCAAGGAACTAACCTTGTGTGAATCACCAGTGATATAGTCAAGGAACTAACCATGGGTGAATCACCAGTGATATAGTCAAGTGATTATGTGGAAAGAACTGGTGTTTTCTGTGATTTTTCAAGAAAGTCTTGAGGGTCCCAATATAAAGAGTCAAGATGACTCAGTCTGGTACTGTTAGTCCACAGTGAAATCAGTCTGGGACAGTTGAGTTCAGACGTGAAACAGAGACAATGAGTGAAGTATAAGTTCAATACAATGGTTACAGTTCAATATTTAGTAATGCCAATTTGCCAAATATTAATTACATCATTAAAATATCGTTATTTGGACCCTGTCAAGTTCTTGAGTTGGCTGTTGTGTTGAGCGAAGTTTGCAGAGAGCCTGATAGAGAGAAGAGTAACTTATATAGTGAACTTTTCATTTACCTCTGGTAACCGAAGAAAGTCTCGGAGCCTTGGTCAAGGCAGCAACTACTCTTTTAATGCAGAACAATCGTCCGACAGGTGTACTGTACCGGTTAAGCTGGCTCAATTCTTTTTTAGCTGGGAGAATGTTTTCACTAGGGATCCAAATGTAAATGAACTTTTAATTGAAAGTCAATATTAATAGATTTACAAATAGAACGAAACCAAGTGAGGAACATGAAAAATAGCTTTAATCTTATTTAGGAGTTACTCTGAGTTAAGGCATTAAGGTTTTGGAATGAATTAAGGTCATTGGTTAAAAAGAATTTGTAAGTCACTGCTATAGTCCTTGCATTAGCCAGCTAGTTCAGTTTCCAGATTGAATAATGTTCATTGCACCCTAAGCAAAGAAAGATTACTTTAAATAAAAAAAATCTTTTAAAAAAAAAGTCCCGAAAATGTTTTTTTTAGATCTAATACTAATAAATAAATTAACAGCTTTAAAAAAAACAACATGCGTCTAGTTTAAAAAATATATACTTACAATACCTTTAGAATAAAAAAAAAAAAAAAATCATTCAATTAACAAGTAGTCGCTTATACAAAGGGGTATGGGCACTTTTGTTTCAAAAATTCTTAAAAAAAATAAAAAAAGCTATGCACATTTAGTTAGTTAGTTTCTAAAAAACAGTATCCACTAAAAAAAAACAGTATTCACTGAAAACAGTATCCACTGAAAACAGTATCCACTAAAAAAAACAGTATCCACTTAAAAAAACAGTATCCACTAAAAAAACAGTATCATTTAAAAACAGTATCCACTTAAAAAAGTATCCACTAAAAACAGTATCCACTAAAAAAAACAGTATCCACTAAAAAAAACAGTATCCACTGAAAACAGTATCCACTAAAAAAACAGTATCCACTTAAAAAAAGGTATCCACTTAAAAACAGTATCAATTTAAAAACAGTATCCATTAAAAAATATCCACTAAAAACAGTATCCACTAAAAGAAACAGTATTCACTAAAAAAACAACAGTATTCACTAAAAAAAAACAGTATCCACCCTCTTGACCTTGTTTTGAACAAGACGTGATGAACTCTTCTTATAAGAAAGTTTTTAAAAAAACTGCTACTAGCATCCCAACACAAAATAATGCATTCTAACACATAAAGAAATGTATCGTAAACAACGGATCTTACTGTGGTAGGAGCTAGTTGGGTTAATAAATAGCAAAGTGAATTTAATTCTTTCTTGTTAATATAATTTTTTTGTTTGTTTCAGTATCACAATGACAACATTTTGCTGAAGCTTCTGTATGGAAATAAAACTATGTTGTCTGATTCCTGCAACTGTTTTTAAAGAGGGAATATAACAGTAAAACCTTTCATAGTCTTAAAAGCTGAAAGCTCTATAAGGTCTATCAGGCACTACTTGGCTTCTAGTAAGGTGTATCTCCAATGACTGAAAGATTATTATAATGTGAATTATTCTCTTGGTCAGCTATTAGGTACACTAACACTGCTGATCAACAGAAGTTTTCTCATGGCAACCGTTACTGTTTGTTTATATAATTTAACTTTATACCTAGAAAATTAATTTTAAAATGTGAGAGAGATATTTTGAATACAAGAATCTATAGTCTTTAGGGCAGATGATGTTAGTGTCATCTGTTTCTGTGGCCTACAGTTAACGAGGATGTCATGTCAGCAAAACGACCTTTACTTTTCCCCAACTAACGTCAGAGCTTGGTGGACTCAGAGGTGCCCAAAGATCCCAAAATGAAAAATCCCAGTCTTTACCAGGATTTGAACCCCGACAATGATTTGGAAGCAAAGAGCTTTTACTGCTCAGCCACCACGCCTCCAATACAAGAATATATTCAAGAAAAGTTAATATAAATCAGCTTTATACCTAGAAAATTAATTTTAAAATGTGAGAGGTATATTGTCTTTACAAGAATAGGTTGAAGAAAAAGTGCACTCACTTAAATATTTTCCGAATGCCCAAGTCAGAAAGTTGAAGGTCCCTGAGGTTGCGTGTGATTTTGTTCAGCTCTGCATCTTGCGAGGCAACAGTTGCGATGATGACAGGAAACAGATGTTTGTGGACAGCGTTCATCATGTAGGTCTGTGACAAGAGTACGAGTATAAAATGTTTCTACAGATGCAATCAAGTTTAATTTAAAAAATGCAATGGTATGATATTATAGATTGTTAGGGGCAGGTATGGCGAGACTGAATATGTTACTTTGTTGATATTTTGTTTGTGTACTGAGCTACTCCCAGGTTATGAATGTGAATAGTCTTGCACATGATGTGAACTGAATGGTTTAGTCTTCCTTGAATGTGCGAGAGAGTGTGTTAGTCAGTGGGGTCTTGTTCCCAGTTTCAGGAAGGTTGGACAGTTGTTTCCTGGACTGGTATTTTGTGGTTAATATTTTCTGAGAATGCTGCTGTCAGTATGTATTTTTTTAGGCTATCAAAGTTATCATTAATTTCCTGGATAGCTGAAGTTTCTTTTAAAGTTTATTTTTTAAAAAAAAGTAAAGTTCCCCCTTTCAGACCTTGTGGTCTATAGGGCAGATGATGTAAAGGTCATCTGTTCTGTGGCCTACGGAGTTTATTAGTAGTAATTGGAGAAGCTGTGTTGGTGGCATAACCCTCAAACGAGACCACAGGCAGAGATGATGGTAATGAATTGATGGAGATAAAAACATGCCAACATGGCTTTAAAAGTCCTTGAGAAGTGCCAGTAAACACAGACAACCAGTGTTAGGCTTTAAGTTCACAAACTAATTTGTATTCAAATGAAATACTTCCAGTAAATCAGACATATCAGGTTATTACTCAAACTAGAGTGGACTTTCTTTTTTTAAAGGCCCCCCATAAACTGTCATAAAGGACAGGATGGTAAAGAGGTTAAACACTAGTCTGCAGATCCCATGGTCTTGTTTGAATACTGGTGGAGATATGTGTATTTTATTTTTTTCTTACTATGGGATGTAGGCCTGGAATAAATATTGCTTTAATCAATTCATTAGTCTCCAGTGGCATAGATAGGGTGGGGGGAGAGTGGGTCCAAATTTGAAAAAATTCCCAGGGCCCCTAAATGAGTGTCCGAAATTAGCTTTCACATTAAATATTACGCCATTATCTCACATGATGATGTCTAATGTCAAAATGCAGGGGTCCCTAAAGAGGTCAAGCCCCCCCCCCCCCCCCCCAGGCGCCCAAATCCCTAGCTACGCCACTGCTAGTCTCAGAGTAGGAAAGCATGACTCAGTAGAGCATTGTGCTGGCTATACTTCACCCCCAAACACCATTGGCTACATAAAAAGATTAAAACTATTTTTCAGGTTACAACTTTAGTCACAAACTACGTAGCTGTTTAGGTCATTGAGAAAGTAATTAAACTATTTCAATAAGTAATTTGACAAAATATAAATATCTTACTTCAACAGCAACTTTTAAATTCTCCATGTAATGGTGATTATATCTCGCAGATTTACCCTGGGAAATTGGAAAACAAAAACTACACATGCAAATACAATTCAAAGAAACAACTAAAGAACAATAACCCACTGAAACAAAATGTTAATTACAATATCTAGATTAGATACATCTTTTTGATGTTAAAAGGCACATTATATAAAAGAATTTAAATATAAAACAAGAATTCTAATAAAGAAAAAAGAAAAGTTCCCCCTTTCAGACCTTGCAATCTTTAGGGCAGATGATATACAGGTCATCTGTTTCTGTGACCCACAGTTAACAAGGGCATCATGTGGCCAGCACAACGACCAATCGTTAGAGCTGGGTGGACTGAGAAACGCCCAAAGATTACAAAATTTTAAAAATCCCAGTTTTCACCAGGATTTGAACCCAGACCCCTGGTTCAGAAGCTAAGCGTTCTACCGCTCAGCCACATTAAAAAACACATTATATAAAGAAGTAAAATATAAAATAAGAATTCTAATAGCTAATCAATAAAAAAAATTACTGACATTAACTCAATGTAATAAGCTTACCACAACAGAGTCTTTCAGTAACAGCTGCATGGCCTTTGCAAAATGAGCATTAGCAGCATCCTATATGCAAACATCAACATTTATGCACAGTAAGATTCAAGATACAAACACATTTTAAGGTCAATATTAAAAGAAAAATGTGTTTAATCTATAAAAATTTCCCTACAGCTAAAAACGGTTTAAATAGTCATGTGTACTCCAGCAAAAACATTCAATGTCCAACTAATTTTACGTTGACTAATTGGCATCAGACCCATCAGAACTGGCTAGAGAAGTTCACGGAACAAAGATAAAGTTGAACTATGAGACCTTAGGATCACCAACAATGCACTGCACTGCATAACCCATACCTTAACAAATACTGAGAGTTGAGACTTCATCCGTGGTGCTCAGCTTATTTTGAATGGGGATCATTTAAATTAACAACACAAGCGTCACAGGTCACAAATGGACAAAAGGAATATTGAGCTCAATGGAACCATTCCTGTGTGGCTTTATTATGCATTGAAATCAGAAGTTTCGAGGAGCCCGATGTCATGGGTAGGATATCAGCATCAGTGTTGGAATTTATTTATTTATTTTTTTTGTTTTGAAATTTAAAATTTCCTGGCATATTTTCTAAGTTACTATAGAGAATAAAACTCCTTAATACTTACTACAATACTTCTAAGGCTTTCTCCTTCCAGCCTGTCATATGTTGCAGCAAATGTGTTTAGAATTTTATCTAGAGACTCTCTCATCTTTTGGCCACCTGTTCACATACATAAATATACTAAAATATTTTATTTAACTCTTTCTCTCCGAACTGACGATACCAGCATTGATTCCACCAAAATGTGGTAAATAATTACGGAGAGAAAGAGTTAAACAACAAGAAAAAAAAAATAGAATCTGCTGATCATTTTGTCAGGGGTTGTATTGAAAGTAAAAAGCTATTTTAAATTATGTAAAATTCCCATAAAGACAATTAAGGTTAAGTTGGACATTTTCTAAAGCATGTGGTATGCACTTTTAGACTGTCATCATGAAGGTTTTGAGTTCAAACCCTGCTCACTGCCATCCGCTGCCATGCTGAAGGAGATTTGGGATGGATGTGAAAATCTGAAATTGTGTCCAAAACTGACAAGTCAAAGCATATGCTTGAAGAGACCTCTGACAACATTTAGTATGGCCAGCTCAATTTGTTTTTTAATTAATTTTTGTTACATTTCATAGCATGAATACATTAATTTGTAAGTAAATTTTTTAAAAAGACAAAATAAATAGTAAACTTTTAAAAAGAGAATTTTTTTGTTGTTGTGAACACAGAAGAATGAAGTAGCCTACCTGAGTGTGACCAAAGCATATCCAGGACTTGCACGTAACTGGTGGGCGATACATTCTTGAGAGAACTTTGAACTTTGTCCTTTTCTGATGAGAGAATGAATAGCTTGAGTATTCTTGCAAGTTGGAACTTAAATGTTCATTAGTGAGGCTGAGTCATATAAACAAGTCGATTATCTAACAAGGGGGCTCTAGTTTGAATCCTGAAGTGGGCCAGAAATTTTTATTGGGACCTGACTCGAGCTGAGCTGTGTTTGCTGAGCACTTAAATGCAGCACAGAAACCTTCTTCCAGATACCTCCACATTGTTATGGCATGATTAGGACTTAGTTATTTGTTTTATACAAAGGGAAAGTTTTGACTTAGAGACAATAACAGGATGAAAAAAAAAACAAGAAAATTATTTCAGGAAGAACAGCGAAATGTGAACAGTCTACTTTTGACGGCTTTAAGAGGGGGGCAGGTTTTAGGTGCGTAGAGATTTAGCTTGATGACATTCAACAGTTCCCGCTGTTATTATTAAACTTCTTATTCGACATTTGCTATCAGCATCAACTTACTTATTGGCCTTTCACCTGTATTATTTCATTTCGTTATTTGAGAGTTACCTCCGTTTGACTTATCTGCCTAAGACACAGCCTGGAAGCGCCTATCAACATGTACACAAAAGTAAGAAACTGAGTATTCTACAATATAAAAGACTCCCCACACAAAAACAATTTAAAATAAAATAAAAAATTAATCTGATGAAAATTTTAATCTTCTACCAATAGAATCATAATAGCTTTTTTTTTTTGTGTTAATAGTCTTTTAGGTCACAATCAGTAACAATAACTTATTAGAATACTGACCAACTTCTCTGTTAATTAGTCCATCAATGCAAAAAACTCTGTAACTGCCGTTGACGTCACCATGAAATGTCTCCGCAAACAAAACAGAAATCTAGAGTTCATGCAAAACAAATTAATTATTATTTCTTTTGTCAAACTTGTGCTTACTTTGTTAACATGTGGACAGTAAACAACATTGGTTAGATTTACAAGACTGTATAGTAAACTAGTTTCAATTATCTCTTACTTTGTTAACATGTGGACACTAAACAACATTGGTTAGATCTACAAGACTGTATTGTAAACTAGTTTCAATTATCTCTTACTTTGTTAACATGTGGACACTAAACAACATTGGTTAGATTTACAAGACTGTATAGTAAACTAGTTTCAATTATCTCTTACTTTGTTAACATGTGGACACTAAACAACATTGGTTAGATTTACAAGACTGTATAGTAAACTAGTTTCAATTATCTCTTACTTTGTTAACATGTGGACACTAAACAACATTGGTTAGATTTACAAGACTGTATAGTAAACTAGTTTCAATTATCTCTTACTTTGTTAACATGTGGACAGTAAACAACATTGGTTAGATTTACAAGACTGTATAGTAAACTAGTTTCAATTATCTCTTACTTTGTTAACATGTGGACACTAAACAACATTGGTTAGATCTACAAGACTGTATTGTAAACTAGTTTCAATTATCTCTTACTTTGTTAACATGTGGACACTAAACAACATTGGTTAGATCTACAAGACTGTATAGTAAACTAGTTTCAATTATCTCTTACTTTGTTAACATGTGGACACTAAACAACATTGGTTAGATTTACAAGACTGTATAGTAAACTAGTTTCAATTATCTCTTACTTTGTTAACATGTGGACACTAAACAACATTGGTTAGATCTACAAGACTGTATTGTAAACTAGTTTCAATTATCTCTTACTTTGTTAACATGTGGACACTAAACAACATTGGTTAGATTTACAAGACTGTATAGTAAACTAGTTTCAATTATCTCTTACTTTGTTAACATGTGGACAGTAAACAACATTGGTTAGATTTACAAGACTGTATAGTAAACTAGTTTCAATTATCTCTTACTTTGTTAACATGTGGACACTAAACAACATTGGTTAGATTTACAAGACTGTATAGTAAACTAGTTTCAATTATCTCTTACTTTGTTAACATGTGGACAGTAAACAACATTGGTTAGATTTACAAGACTGTATAGTAAACAAGTTTCAATTATCTCTTACTTTGTTAACATGTGGACACTAAACAACATTGGTTAGATTTACAAGACTGTATAGTAAACTAGTTTCAATTATCTCTTACTTTGTTAACATGTGGACAGTAAACAACATTGGTTAGATTTACAAGACTGTATAGTAAACTAGTTTCAATTATCTCTTACTTTGTTAACATGTGGACACTAAACAACATTGGTTAGATTTACAAGACTGTATAGTAAACTAGTTTCAATTATCTCTTACTTTGTTAACATGTGGACACTAAACAACATTGGTTAGATCTACAAGACTGTATAGTAAACTAGTTTCAATTATCTCTTACTTTGTTAACATGTGGACACTAAACAACATTGGTTAGATTTACAAGACTGTATAGTAAACTAGTTTCAATTATCTCTTACTTTGTTAACATGTGGACACTAAACAACATTGGTTAGATCTACAAGACTGTATTGTAAACTAGTTTCAATTATCTCTTACTTTGTTAACATGTGGACACTAAACAACATTGGTTAGATCTACAAGACTGTATAGTAAACTAGTTTCAATTATCTCTTACTTTGTTAACATGTGGACACTAAACAACATTGGTTAGATTTACAAGACTGTATAGTAAACTAGTTTCAATTATCTCTTACTTTGTTAACATGTGGACACTAAACAACATTGGTTAGATCTACAAGACTGTATTGTAAACTAGTTTCAATTATCTCTTACTTTGTTAACATGTGGACACTAAACAACATTGGTTAGATCTACAAGACTGTATAGTAAACTAGTTTCAATTATCTCTTACTTTGTTAACATGTGGACACTAAACAACATTGGTTAGATTTACAAGACTGTATAGTAAACTAGTTTCAATTATCTCTTACTTTGTTAACATGTGGACACTAAACAACATTGGTTAGATCTACAAGACTGTATTGTAAACTAGTTTCAATTATCTCTTACTTTGTTAACATGTGGACACTAAACAACATTGGTTAGATCTACAAGACTGTATTGTAAACTAGTTTCAATTATCTCTTACTTTGTTAACATGTGGACACTAAACAACATTGGTTAGATCTACAAGACTGTATAGTAAACTAGTTTCAATTATCTCTTACTTTGTTAACATGTGGACACTAAACAACATTGGTTAGATTTACAAGACTGTAAAGTAAACTAGTTTCAATTATCTCTTACTTTGTTAACATGTGGACACTAAACAACATTGGTTAGATCTACAAGACTGTATTGTAAACTAGTTTCAATTATCTCTTACTTTGTTAACATGTGGACACTAAACAACATTGGTTAGATCTACAAGACTGTATAGTAAACTAGTTTCAATTATCTCTTACTTTGTTAACATGTGGACACTAAACAACATTGGTTAGATTTACAAGACTGTATTGTAAACTAGTTTCAATTATCTCTTACTTTGTTAACATGTGGACACTAAACAACATTGGTTAGATCTACAAGACTGTATTGTAAACTAGTTTCAATTATCTCTTACTTTGTTAACATGTGGACACTAAACAACATTGGTTAGATCTACAAGACTGTATTGTAAACTAGTTTCAATTATCTCTTACTTTGTTAACATGTGGACACTAAACAACATTGGTTAGATCTACAAGACTGTATAGTAAACTAGTTTCAATTATCTCTTACTTTGTTAACATGTGGACACTAAACAACATTGGTTAGATTTACAAAACTGTATAGTAAACTAGTTTCAATTATCTCTTACTTTGTTAACATGTGGACACTAAACAACATTGGTTAGATCTACAAGACTGTATTGTAAACTAGTTTCAATTATCTCTTACTTTGTTAACATGTGGACACTAAACAACATTGGTTAGATCTACAAGACTGTATAGTAAACTAGTTTCAATTATCTCTTACTTTGTTAACATGTGGACACTAAACAACATTGGTTAGATCTACAAGACTGTATTGTAAACTAGTTTCAATTATCTCTTACTTTGTTAACATGTGGACACTAAACAACATTGGTTAGATCTACAAGACTGTATAGTAAACTAGTTTCAATTATCTCTTACTTTGTTAACATGTGGACACTAAACAACATTGGTTAGATCTACAAGACTGTATTGTAAACTAGTTTCAATTATCTCTTACTTTGTTAACATGTGGACACTAAACAACATTGGTTAGATCTACAAGACTGTATTGTAAACTAGTTTCTATTACCTCTGCTGGAATTTGAAATCCACTTTTTGTTGTTAGCTTGTCTTTGTCCACATGAACTAACTACATAAAAAATATATATAGTTTCAATAGTTACATTTATAAATAGCAAAGAATAGATCCATTTCAAAAACTAAAGAAAGTTGAACTAAAACAGCTTCCCTCAAAAGGATAACTTTTAATTTTCTGGTAGAGTATTACAAAGGAAGAGTAAGGGAGAGAACACAGGGATTATACTACTGTTATAAAAAAAAAAGGATTCCAGACATTTCCCAGACTAACATTTAAACCACAGAATTATTTTTTTTTAAAGTAAAAAAGTCTATCAAAAAAACACAGTGCTTTAATCTAAATAAATAAATGTATATCCACTAAATGCACTTTACAGTGGCCTTTCTAATTGTAGATTGAAACAGAATGACTATTATGGTAAGAGAACGTATTTTCACAATGTTACAAGACATAGAAAAGCAGGGGCGGACTGGCTATATGGGCATCCGGGCAAATGCCCGGTGGGCCGGTACCCTAATGGGCTGGTAGGACCACAAATTAGCCGCATGGATGCCACTATGGTACGGATCAAATTGTTAAAGCTTTTTATAAAACCTTATAAAAGGGCCATCTGAGCGTTGTGTTTAAAAAAAAAATCTTTCACATATTCTACAATGTAATACTATTTTAATCTAACACATTTTCAGAAATATTGTGATACCCTACGTCTGTAGATAGTGCTACTAGTAGGCTTCATCCTTTTAGGGCCTACACAGTTATAGCGATTAAAAAGTAACATAAGGCCTATATTTCTACAAAGATTTAGAGCTCACTGTATGCATGCGTATCGATACATTATCAAACTTAACATAATGACTTTGATGCCAGGTAGGCCTAAAATTGGATGCCCATCATATGATATACAAGTTATTGGCGGGGTTGTATAGAAATGCCCGGGCTGATTTCGACACCCAGTCCGCCCCTGCAGAAAAGTATCAAAAAAATCACACAACAATGCTACCCTTATAAAGCCGTAACAAGTTACGGCCTTGATTTAATATTGAATGAAACATAGAACATTCTGGCTTTTTTTTTTCCTTTTCCCACCCATTCATTTTTATTCAGAATGTATCTTCCCGATTTCCTGCACTTTTAGAACAGTGTATTTTTATTTCTTTTCCGTCTCAATAGCCAACAACATCGGCCAGATAAGTTCACTATAAGCCTATTCCATCTTAAGTGTTTGTTTTCTTATGTTTGCGGCTGGAGTGGGGTGTCATGAACATGTTGAGTTCATTCTTCATTCTGTATTTCTCTTTTATATGCACCACATTATTTTATGGGCTATTGCCAAAGACGTGCACTGTAAAAGTCATTGCATCTTGTGTTTTGGCTTGGATGGCTCATTCTCTGTTCTAGCCTTTTTTTTGTTGTTGGTCCAAGTATTGGCTAAGTTAAGTTTTATGTACTTTCATCTTTATTTTGTTACTCCAAATCGGTTCGTCATTATAGTCATGATGAACGGTGATCACAAGCAATTGAATTTATATTTTTCTTATTTGGGTCAAGCTTGATCTGAGCATACTCTATTCTGTCTATCGGCTTTGTATGGGCCACACTTGGCCATTGTGTATGGGAAGTATTTGGTTGTGGGCAAAGTGAGCCTGGATTGTATCGCTGGCAATGTGACTAAGGTGTGCCTTTATGTTAAGCCAGTAATCTATCTGTAAATAATGCATGTTCCCTAAAATAGTACTTAATATGTAATGTTGATTATTTGTTTTTCTCTAATTGCTGTGTATGAACTATCGTCCATATCCTATCATTATACATTTGTTATGTTACTGCTTGCTGTAAAACTGTATGTTAGCCCATTGGCATTACTAGATAACTTGTTTAACCTAATTAATGTACTGAGTTGATAGACTGTCAGGGGTACCAGGGAAGATGTGCCACGGAAACTTCCAACCCCAATGAAAGGCATTGTGGCCCAAATGTATTCTGTCTTTTTACTTTGGTCTGACAGAGTTTCTTTTTTATATATATATATATTTATATGTCTATTCTTTTTCTTCTTTATAACAATGAGTCAAACATTACAGGCTATAGTCACCTTGCCAGATAGAGTTTTGAAGACCTCATTAGCTCCATCCTCTGAGCCTTCAGTAAAGGGTAATAAAATATGGTCCTCTGCATCTTCTCTAGTCACAGTAATGTGAGATGCAATAGAAATCTTTGGAACACAAACCTTTACAAATATGTTAAAAAAATTATGGTAAGACATTTAATTACTGACGGATTCTTAAGAGTAAGTCTACACTAACATTATATTTCTGTTCATTCACAAGGGCATATTTTTATATTGGTTCAGTTACCAGTTATCTCAGAATAGTAAAATTAAAAAGTCACAAGCCTTGGTAAGGATAATTTTCATCAATTCTAAAGAGCACTTAAAAACAAATCAGTGATCAGTCAATGTTAGACTTTGTATATGAATAATAAGATAAGATAATAATGTCTACCATATTTATACTATCATTCTGCTACTTTTCAAATACAACGACCTTACAAGGAATCATGTGAACTAAAGTTGTCATGCTTAAGTTTGTGTCCTGACAATGAATCTTCAATCAATATTTCAGAGTCTCTAATATGGGACCAACAGCTGAAAAGGACATTTACAAAAAAAATGTCTAGGGAAATAAAGAAAAAGGTGGCCAGAGATTTGCAGTAAAAGAAAGAGAGAATTCTGTGCAATGAGTTGTTTCTTTTCTGTGTGCATCCAGCCTACTCAAGATCATGACTATTGTACTCGAGCAAGACAGGCTCTAGACTAGATTGGAAGAGGAAGGCTGGAAGACCGAAGCAAACACTGAGGAGATAGGAAGGGTGGAAGCTAAGATGGCAGGATGGATAGGATGAACAGAAAATAAAAATAGCAAGATAGGCTCTAGACTAGATGACCAAAGCAAACATGGAGGAGATCAGTAGACCAAGAAGCAAAGATGGAAGGATGCACATGGACCCAACTGAAGGGGGTTCCCCAAGAACAGAGTCTGATGATGAAGTACTGTTGTGGCTCACTGGGAGTCAAAACGACTAAATCAATCAGTCATGTGAGACGCATGTGTTTGTTATAACTGTTAAGATTAAATCTAGTTGAATAAAGATTGAATTGATTAAATACATTTTTATGGAGTTATTCCATTGGACTCAACAAGCCTTATCATTATTATTATTATGAATGGTCCAAGGCAACACATTCTAGTTATTTTAAAAGTCTAATGGGGGGGGGGGGGGAGATAATGGTAAATATTGAAGCCCATAAACAATCTCTTATTTCATGTAAAGATAGGAGTCTGCTAATTACTATAGGTATAATAAGTTTACTTACAATGCCTTCTGCAACAGTCACTTTTTCAATAAGTTCTGCATGGCTGGACATCAGCTTCATAAAAAATGGATTCTCCGACACATCTTCATCATACTTGCTAGACATAAACATCTTGAGGCCGACTCTAGGTCATTTTGACCTACCCAATTTCAAACTGGATTTTGATATGACTATTATACTGCAAAAAATGTAATATATAAAAAAAAAGAGTTTTAATTTTAGGGAAAAGGGGATTTTTTCACTTGGGATTGAAACAGTTCTTCATTTCACTCAATGCCAATGACCACCAAATGCTGATTGAGTGGCTTGGGAGAAAAAGCAGTTAATTGTTGCACTTTCCAAAACAGTTGAATTATGAGCAATCTGTTTTGTGATTTAGAGTGAAAATAAAATTATACAAGAGCCACAGAATTCTCATTTATTTTGAACAGTATCTGTAATATTGAAAACGATGCTGCCATAACGGTGCTAGACCATCACACAAAAAAGCACACACACACACATATATATATATACTGCCAATACTATATATATATTGTAGCTACTGTTTTGTTGAAGATGCCTTACAGAAACAAGTAAAAGTACTTCACCAAAATTCAAACCAGGGGCCCCCAGTTCAGAAGCCAACCATTCCACTTTACCACTCACCCACAACTGGGGATTTATTGTGGTTAAATGATGTGACATGGACATGGTGCAAATGTTTCTATTTTTTATTAACATGTTCATGTTGACATCAAGAGAAGATTTCTATTTCAAAGAGATAGTATACTATTAGGCTCAGCAGACAATGAGACATCATCCATGAATGATGAATTTATTCTTGGTGTAGATCTAATTAATCTAGTTGTATAGACCTTTAATTATTATTAATATTAGTGACTAAACTACTTTTCAGTCTCAGTAATCTCAGATCATGAGATTTCTAGCCTAGACCTAGACTCTAGACAAGATTGAAGATCTATAATAATCTATAAAATATATATCATTATCATTATATTTTATATCTGCTAATCTTAAATCTATAATTAGTATAATCAAGATTAGTAGATCTACTCATCTAGTTAAAACTATTAAAAGCAGTTAGTTAAGTCTAACTTAAGACAGTTAACTTTTAGTCACCATTATAAAAATAAAAGTTACGAGTCTAGACTTAGCTTAGTAAGTCACTGTGACTGTAAGTAGTGTAAGTCGTAGACAACAAGTTAGACTCAAAAGACTGTCTTTTTACTCTTAGTCTTAGAGTGAGAGACACTCTGAACTCTTGAGAGTAGACAGAGTCACAGTAGAGTAAGACTAGAGTTAGAGTTAGTGTAGAGTGAGTATCAGACCAGTTAGTAATTAGGCAGTTACTCAGGACAGGAGTCAGGTTACTCAACTTACTGAGTCGACTGAGTCTGAGTTTATTCAGAGTTACGTTAGACTACCAAGACTAGAGTAGATAATATAGGCCTATTTAAATAGAAAAAGATCTAGAAAAAAACTTTTCAGAACAATCATTGCATTAAAACCTAGATCTAATATTTGTTATATTTGATTAAAGAGATCTCTAGATCAACTTACATCGTAATTGCTGTAAAACAATGTTTACATCGCCATTTTGCATAAAGGAAATGTGACATACTTATTTATCTTTCAAAGAAGAAGAATATGTAAACAAAAGATAGGATTCTACGTCACTAATGTTTCGGGAATTTTAGGTACAATCGGTTTTATTTGGTAACAAGATTCTGAAGATGGCCGAAAATCGGTAATAATGATTTAGATCTAGATCGAGAATTAGATCTAGATCAGTAGATCTATTAGACTATTTGAAGCACTGTTGCTGAGTTAATATGTACCTTTACTTTTACTTAAGAATTCTAGAATAAATCTAGATTTATTCTACTTTAGGACGCTAGTAAAACCAGTAATACTAAACTTACCTAGAGAGTCAGTAGAGACTACTAGTCAGATAACTAGAGTAGATCTAAAAAGGGGGGGGGGGAGAAAAACAGTTCTACTAAATGTCAAGAGAGGAGACCATCAATAATTGATCGACCATTAAAATTTGACGTCAAAAAGAGACATCTACTAAAGTTACTAAACTAGATATTACTAGATCTAGTCCTAGTAGATCTAATCTACTCACGATTTATTGTCTCATCTACTATTCTAGATTCTAGAGAATCTACTATCTAGACTCTAGATATTTAGATCTAGTATTAATAAAACATTAATTCTTCTATTGTCATTATACAGGTTGAATCAGATGTCAGGATTTGCTGGCAGTGGCTATCAAGTTGGTAAGTTTTTGAAAGGATTATAATTATGTAGAACAATTTTTGATGGATGTTTGACTTAGAGAGTTAAACTTTGAAAATAGAAATAGATCACTGATCAGTGTCTTCAACTCTGGTTTATAGTGTTTGCAAATTCATTTCACATTGTGATACTGTTGTGGTGTAGAAGCATGCTAAAATATGTTTACGTAACTATTTCACCAGCAACTGATGATTTTTTTTATAAAAACGCTTTTTTAAATAATTTTTTTCATGTGAAAATTCTTATGATTCATAAATTCATAAACTAAAAATGTTTACCCATAAGGTCATTAAAATATGTATATGTAGAATATGACAGTTATGTTACAATTGAATTAAAAGAAAGATCATTGTTACATTTTTTTTAGATATAGGGTCAAAATGAATGTAGTTATTAAAAATCAAAATTATACATAATGGTAAAACTCTTTTTTTCCAAGCTTGAGTTTTTAACCTTAGTTACTTTAAAAAAACAACACTTTTCATTTCGCCTTTTCATTATTACAAATGTCCTTTTGTATCTGCCGAAATATATATATATTAGCTTTTTATGTATATTATCTTTGTGGGTTTGGTCAAAACCACCTCAGAATACTTTATATCCGTGAGATTAATGTTGTTTATTTCTAGAGAGATATTTTATTTAATTTCAGTAATGCTTATCTGATAGTAGCTGTTGTTGATTAAAATGGTCTAATTTAAGCCAATTTCTTTGTTTCAAGGCCAGCAAAACACTGCCATGAATGTTCCTGGAATGCAAGCTTATATGCCAGCTGGTATGCACATGACTCCCATCATGCAACAGCAAATGCTGATGAACCCTGTCATGAGATTTCCAATGCAAGTGCGTTCAAATTTAGTATAAATATATTTCTTTCTACCCTGAACTCTAATCTAATTACATTAATTTCTATCGAGATGTTGTTTAGTTGATTTACTCGTAACATTATTATATGTAAACATTGAAGTATTTTAGAAGTATGAATTCTTGGAATATTACATGAGATAAAAATGTGTCCTTGTTTCTCTGTAGAGCATGCATATGGGACCACCCAACACTGCACCACCACCTTACCCTGCTCATATGACCAGCAATATCAACACAGTCAACAACCAGCAAAGGTAGCTGTTTATTCTATAACAATAGTCTTAGATGAAAGTTGGTGTATAAAAGATATATATCACATGTTCATGTTATTCATACAGTATCACCATGGCTAGGTTAAAAGTTGGTGTAGAACCATAAGTTAAAAAATATCGCAATTTTTAGATTTCACTCTGACAGCATCACCTTAGTTAATGTATTGGTTGTTCTAACAATTAAATTTTCTTAAAGAACTATTGATTTGACTAAAATGTAACAATACATTTGAAGGAAATCAATCCATAAACTAAACAGAACAAGAGCTGTTAACTCACACGAGCTGAAGTTATTATAATCATTGGTTTTTTTTTCAGAGTATGTAATGTATTCTTATGTATTCTTTCTTTCTTATATTTTGTCAGGAAAATTGTCATTAAAATTTTTTTTATGTGTTACATTTGCTTTCTTTAAAAAGAATTTTTCATAGAAATTTGTATGTATTTTGATAGCTCATAAATCATTTGCAATCAATGAATAAGGTGCATTAATTTTTTACTATCATTGTTGTTAACAATATTGACAATGTACTTCACATTCTGAACCAGAGCATCGCTGAGCAAATCAAAGCAGAACGGTCCACAGTCTGAAAAGGAAAAGTTTTTTGAGGAGCAGAGAAGAAAGCTCAAAGAATTTGGAAAGCCGGGAGCCACCAAGGTCGACGAGGGGAAATTGATTGGCTCCATTTTTGCCGGAGAGACGAAACCTAAAAACACAAAGAGTAAGGAATCCAAAATAATTGTTCTTTTGTTCATAATCCATATTTGTTCTGAAGTCCAATAAAAATGGTCAGGTTATTGGAAGATACCTTCTAGCTATAAGTATGGTAAAGGTAGTCCTGTGTCAAGTTGTTAAAATGAATATTTGTTTGGGCTGAGTGTAATTCCAATTTATTATATTGACTGTATAATACAACTTGACTTCAAATTGAATAAAACATAAAAAATCCAGGAATAAAAATTCAGAACTCTTTAATCCCATAGACCAATAAGAATAACTTCACAAATCTAAATAGCAACAATAGATACATGAATATAATTGTTAATCCCATTCTTTTGGTTTATTTTTATAGTCTGTTTGAGACTTCTCCAATAGTATTTCCAAAACTCTTGAATGAACAAGTAAATTCAAGGTCATAATGTGATCTTATAAGCTAATAATAGAATATGCATCCTCTGTTTGGGACCCCTCAAGAAAACATTAAGAAACCAGAACAGATACAAAATAAAGCAGTGATATTCATATCAAACGAATATTCACATTTGATTAGAGTAACACCTTCAGAAAAATCACTACATTTAGAAACCCTTTAGGATAGAAGACTTAAAAGTAAAGAAGAATTATACATAAAAAACTGAACCATAAACTTCAAATACAAAAACAAAACCTAATAAAATACTCAGAAATACACAAAGATAAAGGCACATTTCCTTGTTCCATATGCTAAGACAAATTTGTACAAACGCCCCCATTTTTTCCTAGTGCTATTAGAGCATGAAATGGGTTGCCTAAGTCAGCCAGGAAAACCAATGACTTGGCAGAATTCAAGAATAGATTGACTTAGGAACAGGCATAGGATGTAATAATCTTCTTGAAGTAATGTCTGTGTTTCATAAGATAAGATCCAAGTTTTCAGTAGACAAACTTAGAATGGACATTTCCCTTCTTCATTCACTCACCTATATATATATATATATTATGGGATGTCACAAGACTTTTCCCCTTTATTCTTTTTGGTTACAATTTTATTGTAATAGATTATTTCTCTTTTGGTTATAGCCGCACTGCTATGTTGACATCCGCATTGGGTTTATGTTTACGAAATGAAAATTATAGTTTATTAAATTAAGGATGAGATGTTTATACTAAAAAATTTAGAAATTGGTTTTGACTTATTGTTATGTGGTAAAGTTGATTTTTGGCTACTAGTCTTTTTTTTTAATTATTATTATTATTTCTTTACCTTATGATATACCTAGCATACATACATTATCATTATATGTATAAATTACTAATCTAAAGATGTCCTGAAACCAGTAACTTAGACATTTTTTGTTTATTTCTGAATTCCAAACTGTTGTGTCTTGTAATGCTTTCTGATTTTATTAATGACTTTATTTTTACATAGCATCAACAGCATTACCTGTGTCTGAAGATGACAGTTTCGGTGACTTCCTGCAAGGTCCATCCACAGCTGCCTCGGATCAAAAGCCAGAAGAGGTGAAAGTAACTCATCAGTCTGTTGAGATGTTGGCACCTGGACCTGAGCCCAAGCACCAGGAAGAAAGAAAAGGTTGAAAAATATTGAATCATTTTTTTGTAAAACATCTTTGTTTGTTTATAAATATAATGGATTTGTTCTAAAGTGTTCAGAGGCACTGTGGCTGAGCGGTAAAGCGCTTGACTTCCGAACTGGGGTTCGAATCCTGGTGAAGACTGGGATTTTTAATTTCAGGATCTTCAGGCGCTTCTGAGTCCACCCAGCTCTAATGGGTACCTGACATTAGTTGGGGAAAAGTAAAGGCGGTTGGTCGTTGTGCTGGCGACATGACACCCTCGTTAACCGCAGGCTACTGAATCACATGACCTTTATATCATCTGCCCTATAGACCACAAGTTCTAAAAGGGGGAACTTTACTTTTTTTTTCTTTTGTACTAAAGTGTTCATACCCAAAGATATATAATGGAAAGATACAGCTTATGTCTCTTTGTAGCATAAGTGCAATGTCTACTCAAAGTTACTAATCTGCTACTTGTAAATGTCAAAATAATTGGGACTATAATCTCTGTAAGAAAAAAGTTTTTTTTAGTTCGCTTTAAAAAACAACAACGCATTTTGTTTCTTTTCTATTGTAGATTTGAAATCTATCATGCTTGAATACTCTGACTTGAGTGCACCCAAAAAAGCCAAAGGTTTTCACAAACCTACTTTGAATGAGGTCCAGAAATCTGGCCATGACCAGCATAAGAACAAAGTGGCAAGTTTTCACGAAAGTGATCATGCTAGAAGGTGGAAAGGTCAAAGTGAAGACTTGGATGGACTTTTCCAGTTGCCAGGTAATAAATAAATTTTATTGCTAATACCAAAAAAAATGTTCTGTTTTTTTTTTTAAAATGAATTCTGTCTTTTGGTTTTAATGTTTAACACCTAGTTGTCTATTTTACTTTATATGATCTGTTTTAGTGAATCAAGTTTTTAGGTGGCATTGTCTAACATTTTTTGGGTCTAAATTATATATAAATGAAAATGAACAAATATGGACAACTAAATATATTTAATCCCAGATCTAATGTGGGATCTTGAACTCAAGGAAGCAGACATGAACAAAACATAGTTTTTCCACAACTGCATTTTATTATAGGATGATCATTAGACTTCGTTAAAACCTGTAGAGGATTTAACATCTTTTGATTGCTTCCCTGGCAAAACAAACAACTAAACATCATAATAGTAATATAAATTATGATACTTAAATATATTACGAATTTTAAAAAACATAATGTAAAATTGCAGAATACTTTTTTTTATCAGTTTGAATATTAATTTGATTATTTTTATTTTATTTACAGTTGTTATGAAACCTGTCTCAAAGCCTGAAGCCTCCCCACCTTTGGTTAGTCACCAAGCCTACACAACCCCATTTGTAGCTCCTTATCCAGGCATGTCATTCATATCTCTTAGACACTTTTGTCAAATAGATCAAGTTTAAAAAAATTTAGATACCCATTCAATAGAGAATTATAGCACTGACCACTATAGGTGGAGGATGACTCCACAGCCATCTTTTGGAGCTCTTAGGAAATGAGATTGTGGTTATCTGTGACCATGAAGGATGAGCCTTTTAAGTGGACTCAGATGAGAATGTATTGTATAGGAATCTTTTTTTTTTTTGTGTCTTAAACAGCATTAAAAAAGGAAAAGGTTTAGTTTGCATTTAAAAGATAACATTAAATACTTTTTTGCAATTAGAAGTACTTGTATGTAAACCATTCCATTTAAAAAGGAAGTTATTCAGTTTACAAAAATATAATTGAAGACTTAAGAACAGAATTAAAGACAAGACACATAATTGAAGACTTAAGAAATTAATTAAAGACAAGACACACAATTGAAGACGAATAGAATTTAAGAAAAGACATAATTGAAGACATGAAGTAAATTAAATATTGGACTATAACAAATTCCTGTTTATCAATAGGCCACAATATGAAATGTTCAATACAAAAAAAAAAGCTTAGTGAATAGAAGTTTTATTAAATTTTAAGTAACTAATTGAAAGTATTTTTATAGGTACTAAACAACAGACTGTACAACTGGCAAATGTATTTTGCATCATTGCAATTAAAAACCATTGTAAAAATGTAGATCTAATTTTTAAGTTTTAATCTACACAATCAGGCCTGTAAATATTGTAATATTTAAAGTCAATAATCCAAATAAGAAAGTAACTTGTGCTAAGTGTGGTTTGTTTTGAAATATTAGAAATAATGTGTTAACGTCTTCTATTCCCCAGGGATAAGCCCACCTGTAGGTCCACCCCCGTCTTACACAGAAGTTGCTGGACATCCTACCTCTCCAGTCACCCAGAGTCTCCCTGCGATGGCAGGTGGTATGATGGCTGGTGCTCCTGTGGTCTGTAGCTCATCCGAGAATCTCTCCATGACTCTACCAGATTGGTGCACTTATAATGAAGACCAGATGCCTCCAGTGTACAAACAAGTCTGGGAGGCTTCACTAGTGTTAGTAACCCTTATGTAATGTTTACTTCTGTCAGATGTTTACCATATTTAGCTACCATATTTATCAGCATTAATAATAGTTGCTTCTGTAGGTTGAACTATACTAGTAGTTTTATTCATTATCTGCCTTAGTACCTTAGTTCATTCTATTTGCTTAACTGGACATTTTCTTGGTCTGCAAAAGCTAATTCTAGGAAAAGCTAACACCACATCTGTTGAACTTGGTTATATTTACCTCACACTAGTGATCCTGGGGGCTTAAATTAAGTTAATCTATATCTGATAATTAATTATTTCTTTAGCTCTGAAATGACTTTTGACCTCTTGTGTATGTCTTACAAACTGTTACTCAGTTTAAATGGAATCTCTGACGTCAGTTACTCATGCACGTATTTAATGGATATAAATTCCAGGCAAATTTCACCTTCATCTACCCCTTAGTTTTTTGGACCGTTGGGGCACCACACAAGATTTGTTAACCATCTTTCTCCATTCCTCTGTTTTAAATAGAACCTATTTCAATGACAAGGCTGTCCATTCTTTAATGCTGTCTCCCCAATGCTTTCTCTGTTTACCTCTTCTTCTTTTTCCTGTTACTATTCCCTGAAGGAAGAACTTTGCAAGCCCCATATTAAAAAAAAAACCCAACATAATGCTGTACATAAAAGCCTCTTTGTATTACTCCTGCCAAATTCCCATTCCTGTAATACTTGGAATTTCCATAGGTATAACTTTGTCTGGAGTTTGGGACTGGCATTGCTGTATTACCTTATAATGTGAAAATACCAGATTTCAATTTGATTATTTAGCCATAGTTTTAATACATTTTCTCTTGCTCGCTCTTTCTTGGATTACTTCCCCTTCATCTTTATTATAAATTGACACCTGGACTTCAGGAACATACAATAAATAAAAATTAAAGGTTTAAATTCCTTTTCTTTTCTCTTAGCAATAATAAAATTACTACAGAGCGCTTGTATCCAATCTTGCTGATGAGTGGACTGGCCAGGGAGAAGCTGGCCGAGATATGGTCGCTGTGTAACACGGCCATGCCTGGTCAGCTGGTCAAACACGAACTGTGGCTCATGTTGGCATTGATAGCATTAACCCAGGTAAGAATGAGTGTTTGGTGGAAGGAGCTGCACCCAACACAGAGTAGTTAGTGGAACTAAATAAAAGCTAGTGGCCATTAGGTTTTGCTAAGAAACTTGATTTGGTTAGTTTTAAAAATATTTTATTGAAACTTTTTTATTATCACAGAATTTGTTGATAAGATTTACAAACTTGGAATGTTCCCTTCCCTTTTTATTATCTTATCTTATAATATAATTAATCTTAGTTGGTGAGATTATTGAAGGAGTGGGTTACAGGGGAGGGGAGATACTGTAAACATTTTAAAGATCAGCTTACCCTTTCTGGCATAGAGAAAAACAGCTGACAGCAACAGGCTTCTGAAAGATACCTGTGAAGGTATTTCTTTGATATGTGCAGTATGTACATTTGAGATCCAAAGAAAAGCTGCAGCAGAAGACTGATGGAGATGGTAACAAGGAAACTTGAATAGACCCTTGGCAAACAGTGGCTTTGTCAGTGATATCTTGGAAGTAAAGTTGATCTTCTATTTCTTAGTATTCAGCTGGTTACATATAAAACCTTACATTCTGATCATCCCTAAAGCATTATTTTAAAGGAGGCTTTACTTTGAAATATACAAACAATAACTGTATATAATTTTGTGTTGATTTTGTTTTTCCATTTTAAACTTTAAATGACACTTTTAAATTTTCCAAGATATTAATAACATATTATCATGGTTCAATGTTTATGTGTACAGACCTATATGAAATAACTTGATGTTTTTCTGGACTCATCCACATATTTATTCCTAAATCAATCTAATGTAAAAAATTCTAAACACTGTTTGGAGTGCTGACCTGAATTCAAATAACATATATACGTCTTTTTAGTCTAAGATAAAGTCTTATCTGCTAAATTCTGTGACTTCCAAACTTTGTGAGAACCAGGATAAGATAACATTATCAGGAAAAGATCTGACCTTTGACCTGATCAAACTTTGAATCCTTCTATTATTCTATTGTGTGAGCCAAGAGGAAAGAAAGAGAAAGTTGTTTGAGACATTGGTAACCTATTTCTAAGTCATGTTTGTTTTCCAGCATAATTACAACACAAATACTTTGGACAATCTAGCGCGCTGCCCTGTGGCTCCTGTTCCGCAGTTTAACTACCCACAGACACAAGGTAAGTCTACAAACTTCTGGTCTAAATCTTCTGTCTACAAACTTCTAGTCTACAATCTTCTGGTCTACAATCTTCTGGTATACAAACTTCTTGTCTACTAACTTCTGATCTACTAACTTCTGGTCTACAATCTTCTGGTCTACAAACTTCTGATCTACTAACTTCTGGTCTACAAACTTCTGATCTACTAACTTCTTGTCTACAAACTTCTGATCTACTAACTTCTGGTCTACAATCTTCTGGTCTACAAACTTCTGATCTACTAACTTCTGGTCTACAAACTTCTGATCTACTATTTTCCGGTCTACAAACTTCTAGTCTACAAACTTCTTCTGGTCTACTAACTTCTGGTCTACAAACTTCTGTTCTAAAATCTTCTGGTCAACAAACTTTTGGTCTTCAAACTTTTTGTCTAAAGTCCTCTGGTTTTATCATAATTATAGAATTAGAAGAAAATGAATATTTTGAAAAGAAAAACATTTTTCACTCATGAATATGTTAATCTACCTTTAAAAAGTATTTGTAGTTGCAAAAAAAATTCTTGATTATTTTGTCACACAGATTCCAACACTCCAGCCACCTTGCTGACAACTCCTATGTACCATCAAATCAACACACCACACCTGACACTAGACCAGCAGCTTGTCCCACCCCCAGGTATCACACATTCAATCGTTGCCCCAAGCGTTGGGGTAACGCTGCAAATCAGAGCCCCGCAGCCACACATTGTGCAGTTTCCTAGGCCACAAGCTCCGGGTAAAGGAACATCAGCGCCCCTTGGACCCGCACCGTCTTTGCCCCCTTCTGAAGATGATGATTTTGCAGAGTTTCAAGCAGCAGCGCCCTCTGGGTCTGCAGGAGCTAAAGGTAAATTAACTCTGAATGAATCATTGGCATTAGCACTTTGACTAACACAAGTCTCTACTAATCTTATGTATTTACCCAGCGAATATTTTGTCATCATATCCTTCTAACTGTGCATTCAGTATATAACCTTTGTGTGTCCAACAGATCTCTGTCTCATGTTAATTTAAATAGGCTTTATTGAAATATTTTTTGAAATACATTTGACCGATAGATTTTTATTTCAGTTAAAACCTTTTTTTCTTTTTTTAAACTTAAGAAATGTTTAAAATGAATACTATACTGAATATTTAATTTCTTTTCCAAATATATTTATAATCGTACTTTTAAAAACTTTGTTTTTTTACCATAAATTTTATTATTAATGTCAGTGTCTTCAATTTGGAAAAGTATATTGTAAACATAATTTTTAAAAATAATGTTAAATCTATGAAACACCATGACATTTTCTATTCATATGTTTAAACCTAGAAAAACACAAAAAAACAAAACTAGTTAATTCAGAAATATCAGAAATCAGCTCTTGTATATTTTCACTGATTCATGAGTCTTCTCTTTAATCTTTATTTGGTTTAGTGAAATCAATCCTTAAAATAATTATTGTGCTAATAATTGGTTTTCTTAAGTTTTTTTTATTTGTTTCTATTTGGTATGGAAGGGACATTTTTCTAAACTTTTCATCTTAATCCACCATTTTTGTTTGAAATGTAATAATTTGGATGACCTTATTGTACTTATTGACTTACACCATTTAACTCATAACTGCCTGAAACCAGATGAAGGCTATGGAGAGTTTATTGGTGGCGGTGGCAGCAGCTTCACAGGAAGTGGTGGTTTTAACATGCCTGCTCACACGACCGGCTCGGGGCAGCTGGGCAATGGGTTTGTAAGCACTGGCGTCATCACTGCACAGCCCCAGCAGCAGCCTGCCTCACAGACGTCTAAGCCTGCGACTCTGTCTTTAGCTTCCCTGCCGGTGGACGATAAATATGGAACAAACGTGCGCTCTTTCTTCTGCAGCAGCGACTCGTCAACAGGCAAGAGCATTTGTAATCAAGATTTATTTGTAGTCCCAGTAGTTGAGTTGAAGATTTCTTTATGATCAAACTACTCATACTAGTTCACTTCATTTAAGATTTTATAAACTAAGAACAGTGGCTTACATTTGGTTTCTATTATTTGCATGTTTTTTTGTTGTTTTGTTTTCATTTTTACATTTCTTTTCGCTTGTATTATTTCCCTCTACTCTCACTGATGACTCTTTTAATTGCAAATCTTTTTTTTTTTTAGGGTTCAGATTTTTCAAAATAATTTTTAACCACTAATTTTTACATAATTTAAACATTTGTTTTTTATTTGCAAAATGTTTTTAAAAATTTCATCTCTAGTTTAAAGAAAAAAAAAAGATTTATGCATACTATTAATGTAATATATTGTTGCACATCTCAAATGTGACCCAATGCTTTTCAAAAAGGCACAAAAAACATAGCAGCATTTTACTAAATGCCCTAAACATATTGGGATAATGGCTCTGGGTCAGGTTTATGCATGTTAACGAGCTGACTGTTATTTCTAGATGTTTCTGTCGTGATCGAATTCACATGACGACCACCCAACATTGAAATGACAGTCCTCCACATAATATTGTCTAACACTATGAATGTATGCTTATCCATTGTCATTGTTAAGTCCTAGATGTAACAAACAAATGATATATAAGATAAATAATACTTGTAAACACTTTAACATTTAACTCTATCTGCTATATCTCTCCTCCCCCCTTCTTGTTTGACTATCAATTTCATTTGAATAATGCTTTAGTAGCACATATTTGCCTCTTAGGATTATTAACTTATTTAGGTTTCAATAAGATCCTACTTGTTACCTAGAGACTAACATATGTATTTCTTGATTGAAAGTAGTTTGTTTTGTTTTTTCCTCAATTTTTCAACTGACTTTAAATATAACAGACTGTCAGATAAACTAATCAATGTCAAGGACACAAATTTGAACTTCACAGTTGCCAACTAAATAAAAGCTACCAATTGTAAGAACTCAGAAAATTTGATTCTGCAGTGCTTAAAAAGTGCACAAAATTATCATATAACTTTTTAAAAAAGCCTAGCTTAGCGACATTTCCTTTAGTCTGTACACCAAAACGCTTGCTATTTATGGAATTGCTTCCATATATGAAACTTTCCAATTCAGATTTTTTCTACTGAAGATGTATTATTTCCCATTGGAAAGTTAATCAAAGAATTTTAAACATACATTCAATGGCTGTTTCTTTAGTGTTAGAATATATTTTTTTTCTGAATAAGAATCTTGTGAGTTAAAATTTGAATAATTAAGATAAACATTTTTTACTTAACAAACGCCTCTTTAAAAAAAAAAAAAAAAAGGAAAAGTGTGATTTAAAATCATGAAAAGAAATATCTAGCATTAATTTATATTTCAATTATCCCGAATCTATTTTCCCCAGTATTATTTCAGTAAAAGTGCTATTTTTTTTCAAATATTTTATGTACTTTCTAGATTTATGGTTGTAAACAAAAAAATGTATAATGTTGCTTGATGTTGCTGTAATCGTATTGTCCCTTTTCCTTTGGCTACAATATCTTACTGGTGTGATACAATAGCCCAGAATGTTATGCTGCAGTGAAAGATTTTTCAATTTAATAGTGTTGTTGTTTTTTTTAAACTTTGAAACTCTTTGTTCAAGAAATCGGATGGACATCTTTTTTTCTATTTAACTTGGAAAAGGAATAGTAAACAACAATTTTTTATGAAGATATATTTTACCTGATTATGAGCGAGTCAAATCTTTTAGGACTAATTTTGATCTTTGACTCAAGTTTAGAGAGTGATTTATGAAATAAATTTAAAAAATTGTAAACCTTGTTAATTGAGATTATTGATTGCAAAGCTCTCTTCAGGATATTGATATTAATAGATCTTTATGTATAATTTGTATGTTAAATCATCTGTAAGATTACATACTATTAGGCTTTCATTGTTTTTATAAACTTTTTCTGCCACTTCTAGGTCAGACGTCGCCCAGCTTTGAAGATGACGATTTCACTGATGGCAGAGACAGCTTGAGTCAGGTCTCCACATCAGAGCAATCAGAGAATGACGACTTGCGAAATTTTGAGACATATGTGGAGGAGTTCCATCAGAAAAAAGAAAATCCAGATGGGAGTCCCTTGCACTGTCCCTTCCCCACTATGCAACAGAACCAAGCTTTGAAAGGGGTTCAAAGTATGTCTCAACCTACATTAAAAAGTGTCGCTGCCACCACATCGCAAGGTGACATTCCAAATATAAAAACGCCTCCAAACATAAACATACATGTGAACCCTGCCAACACTTCCAACTTCACAGCCAAGAATAATGCACAAGTGTCTTCCAGTCTCCATGCAGGTACAACATCATTTCCCAAACCTGTTGTCAGCGAGGATGACTTCACAGATTTTAAATCAGCATCCTTTCAATCCTCTCTGCCTGCGACTACGACCTCAGTAAATGATGGGAGTTCACTCATTGGTGAGGAGGATAAATATGGTGCTCTGAGAGTGATTCATCTTGAGAATGACTTGCCACAAAAGTCTATATTTGAGCAACCTCCCCCCGCAGCTCCAGATGATGATGAATGGGCTGATTTTTCTGCAGCCACACCAGTTAATGACATCTCCAAACCAGCAACCTTGGTGATTGGTCAGCCCGCATCGAGGGGTAATAAAGACGACATTCTACAACTGTATAACTCGACATTCAAACAGCCAGAGCCATCATACACTTTCGGCAGTTCTTCCAGTGTTAATAGTAGAGCAAGTAAAAATGGTATTTCATTTTTGTTGTTGTATATAATATATCGTATAGTTTATGTATGTAACATATTGTATAGTTTATATATGTAACATATCGTATAGTTTATATATATGTAACATATCCTATAGTTTATGTGTAGTTACCTCTACCTTCATGTCATTGGTCAATTATATTCAATTCCTACTTTTAGATTGTACTCTTTTCATAAGAAAATTTTGGAAGTTGGTTTGGTGGGTGGAAGTCTGGAAATTTCTGAAACCGGCAGCGAAGCTAAAAATTTCATTAATAATATGAATGTCATGGATTGGGGATATCCTGGATTTTTATATTTTTTTAAAATCTAATCTGATCGAATTAAATCTATGGTCAGATGTGATTTCATACAATCCTAATTGATCTGCTCTGCTCTGTATCCTATAGGATCTAATCAGATTTGATCCATATTCAATTCAATGTGATATTATCTGGATCAGTGATCTGATCTAATCCTATTGGAGCTGATTTTATTTGAGCATGAAGACAAAATGGATTTAAAAAAAAAATGTTTCATATGACTTGCTTTCTTAATCAGTTTACCTCCCTTTGTCTTGTTTTTTTTTCTTGTTTCCCCTCCTCCCCCCCCCCCCCCCATCCTTAAAGTTCACTGCTATATGTTAGACTAAGATGAATTCAGAGAGCTGTCTGGTCATGTAGTATGGTCCTTGTTATTGTTGTTAGCATAGTCCTCAATTAAACTCCTGCCATCCTGTTAGTACATGGTTAGGACATACAAAAATCCTTATGTTCTGATGGAATGTGGAGACTTGCTAGCCAAATGCACATTTTCTTTTTCCTTTATTATTATTATTGTTTTAGTGTATTGATACTTTGAAATGACCCCGTAAAGAGGTTTACGAACATTTCTAGAGTACTATAAGACGACGTACAATTCTTACGCTTTATAAAAACACAAATTAAGGCACTATACTCCAAACCTTTCTTCTTTGTTTGTGATACATTTGCTCTAGTTCAATCTCATGTTTACTTTGCCCTTAGTTAATGAATAGATTTCCATGGCTGTCTTTATTTAATTGAAACTGGTACCTTTTTTTTCTCCGTTAAAGTCTTTCGTTTTTATTATAGGTTTGAAACTTAAGTCAGTTGAAAGCAAATTGAATTGAAAGTGGCCTTCCCATTGTCTCACTCTTCCCAATAGTGTAGTCAATGAAACAGGAGATCATTCTGATCCCTATATTTGGCTGCCGTAGCGAGTCTATCACACCCAACACAATGACAGCAAAGAATGAAATGAAAGTGGCCTTCCCATTGTCTCACTCTTCCCAATAGTGTAGTCAATAAAACAGGAGATCATTCTGATCCCTATATTTGGCTGCCGTAGCGAGTCTATCACACCCAACACAATGACAGCAAAGAATGAATGAAAGTGGCCTTCCCATTGTCTCACTATTCCCAATAGTTTAGTCAATAAAACAGGAGATCATTCTGATCCCTATATTTGGCTGCCGTAGCAAGTCTATCACACCCAACACAATGACAGCAAAGAATGAATGAAAGTGGCCTTCCCATTGTCTCACTATTCCCAATAGTATAGTCAATAAAACAGGAGATCATTCTGATCCCTATATTTGGCTGCCGTAGCAAGTCTATCACACCCAACACAATGACAGCAAAGAATGAAATGAAAGTGGCCTTCCCATTGTCTCACTCTTCCCAATAGTGTAGTCAATAAAACAGGAGATCATTCTGATCCCTATATTTGGCTGCCGTAGCGAGTCTATCACATCCAACACAATGACAGCAAAGTTCACTTTTATACTCAAATGTCATATTTAGCACATACCATTCTGCAACCCTGATCTTAATAGAGCTCAAGTAGTAAATAATGCTATCTAATGATCTACTAAGTGATATATTCAAGGAAATATGTAGTCTGCCTATAATGAAGCTTAGCAGTGATTCATGTATAGTATTTTCTAATTGTAATAAACATGAAGATTGTATATTATAAGCAAACGAATTTTCTATTTTCCTAACACACTTCCGAACCTTCACGGGAAGTAAATACTTGTTGATTTTTATTTTGGTTTCAGGTTCTTTGTCAGGAGATGATCAAAGTGCAGCTTCCACTCCGTCAAAAACTAGGGGATCGGATCTTCACTCGTTTGCTGACCAGCTGTCCTCTGGCAGTTTCTCTGAACAGGATGCTACACTTGCAGGACCAACTTGGTTGCCTGAAGACTCCAAGTCATCGGAGAACTGGGCCAGTTTTGGTGGTGGCAGCATCACCCTCAGCCAGTCTGCTGACCAGTTGTCCCTCGCAGTCAGTCCTAATGACAGCAGGGTGAACAAGCTAAGCAGTTCTGGCTCAGCTGTTAACATGCTGTCCTCGACAAAATCTGATACTTCCCTCGGCAGGGAATTTGGGAAGATGAAAGACGGCTGGGAAAGTGGGTCATGCAGCATCTCTGCCGCCAGCAGCAATGCATCACTTAGCAGCTCTGGGGTCCAGAACTGGAAGAATGATTTGCAGCCGCCAGCATTTCCCAGTGTACCAGTGGGTGACTCTGAGGATGAATGGAGCCACTTCAGTGGTGTGAACCTGCCCACCAACTCAGCGGTGGAGGAGTCGCCGACTCAGAGCGAGCCAAAGTTTGTAACCATTAAAAAGCAAAACTTGGGGACCAGTGAGATCATGGGGCTGTTCAAAGTGCGAGACGACCCAGCCACTCTGTCCAGCTATCAGCTACCTCCTCAGAAGCCAGCACACATGCCTACAGCAAAGTAAGTACCCACTGATATTTCCGTTTGTCTATACATGATTGATTGGTCTCATTAAACTGCGTTCTTGTTGCTAAGTAATGCTAACCTTTACCTTACCTTTACCGTTACCTATCCCTTAGTCTGGTGGGGCATCAAGCAAGATTTGTCGACCATCTTTCTCCATTCCTCCCTGTCTTTTGCCTTGTTTAGAACATCTCTCAATAGCAGGGATGTCCATTCTTTTTTGTTGTCCTCCCATCGCTTTCTCTGTCTGCTTCTTCTTCTTTTTTTTGCGAGCCCCGAAGATCTTACTTCAAAAAAGAAGATGATTACGTCCTACGCGTCATGCATTTAGTCATGCATATTAACCAATGACTTAAATTCTGCCAAGTCACTGGTTTTTCTGGCTAGCTCAGGCAACCCATTCCATGCTCTAATAGCACTAGGGAAGAAGGAGTATTTGTACAAATTTGTCCTAGCATATGGGACGAGGAATGTGCCTTTATTTTTGTGTCTTTCAGAGTATTTTATTAAATTTTGTTTTTGTATTTGAAGATTATGGTTCAGTGTTTTATGTATAATTGCTACTTTACTTTTGAGTCTTCTGTCCTGAAGGCTTTCTAAATTTAGTGATTTTACTAATGGTGTTACCCTAGTCAAAGGTGAATATTCGTTTGTTATGAATCTCACTGCTCTATTTTGTGTTTGTTCCAGTTTCTTAATGTTTTCTTGAGTTGAGGGGTCCCAAACGGTGGATGCATATTCTATTATTGGCCTAACCAAGGTTAAATAACATTTTAGTTTTATGTTCTTATTTGATTTATAGAAATTTCTTTTAATTAACCCTAATGCTTTGTTGGATTTTTTTATAGTTTCATCAATATGTGGATTCCATGACAGTTTTTCATTTATTATAACACCTAGGTATTTTGAGTTTTTAGTCTGTGTTACTGGTTTGCCATGAATAAAATAAGTGGAATTAATTTGTTTTAGTTTTTTTGTTACTCTTAACAACTGACATTTTTCTGGGTGGAAAGACATGCTCCAATTTGATTCCCATTTCGGTAATTCATCTAATTCTCTTTGTAAAATATCTGTGTCTTGTTTTGTTTTTATTGTTCTATATATTATGCAATCGTCTGCAAATAATCTGACTTTTGTTCCTGAACTAATGCAATTTGGTAAATCATTTATGTAAATTAAAAATAGTAGTGGACCGAAGACTGTTCCTTGAGGTACACCTGAGTTTACTGTTATTGGTGTTGATTTAGAGCCATTTATTATTACAGTTTGTTCTCTCCCTATCAGAAAATCTTTAATCCACTGATGCAGTGGACCGTTAATGCCGAAATATTTTAATTTTTTAAGCAAACTATGGTGGTGAACTTTGTCAAAAGCCTTGGAAAAATCTAGTAAGATAGCATCTATTTGTTCACTATTATCTAAACCTTTTGAAAAATCATCAATTAGTCCTATTAGTTGTGTTTCACATGATCTATATTTCCTAAAGCCATGTTGGTATGGGGTGAGGACATTATGTTTGTCTAAGTGGTTTATGATATTGCTACATATTATGTGTTCTAGTATTTTACATGTGATGCTTGTAAGTGATACTGGTCTGTAGTTTCCTGGATCAGATTTTTCTCCTTTTTTAAATAGGGGGGTGACATTAGCTTCTTTCCAGTCCTTTGGTACTCTGCCCTGGTTAAGCGATGCTTTAAGAGTATTTTGAACACTGGGGCTAGCTCATTGCTTAGTTCTTTGAGTAATCTAGCTGGAATACCATCAGGTCCAGACGCTTTATTTGGTTTGGTGTTGGCTAATAGTTTTTTAATTCCATTTTCTTGTACTACTAAATCTTCTATGTTGTCTACTTTGTTCAAATTAAGAATTATGTCTTTGTCTCCTGGGGCTGAGAATGCTGATGCAAAGTATTTGTTTAGGATGTTTGCTTTAGTTTCATTATCATTATGTATTAAGTTATGTTCATCTTTTAATGGCGCTATGCCTGTTGTTTCCATTTTCTTAGACTTAATGTATGACCATAGGTTTTTGTTGTTATCTTTAGATATTACATTGTTTATGTATTCACTCTGCAGCTGTCTGCTTACTTTTTGGGTTAGGTGTTTAATTTTTATATACTTTTTGTAAACTCTTTCTGCCTTGGTTTCTTTAAATTTTCTATATAGGTTTTCCTTCTGTTTACAGAGCTTCTTTAGTCTATTATTAAACCAGCATTTATTTATTTTGTTTGATGTGTATTTAGTTGGTATATGATTTTCTATAATGCTTTTAAGATAATGTGGTCTTGTAATGTGGTCATAGATTTTAAGCGTGCATTTTTGTTATACTATAGTTAGCAGGTCATCTTGGGGTCCGATCGCTGCAGTAACCCTGTCTCTAATCTCTTGGTTTGTGATGAGGTCTTTGAATGTGATGTGCTAACAACTGAGTTTAATTAACAAAGTTTTAGTATTACAGTTCTCTTTACTATCCATTGAACATGAAACATTGAGTTTGAACTTGGTTTTCTCTTGTATATATTTTTAACCAAAAGACATCTTCCTTCTGTCCCTTTTTATTTTGGTGTGTTTTGGAGGACTTTTACTGGTGACAAACTCACTAACCTACAAAAAAATGTGTTGAGATCTGCTAGTACACCAGACAAATGCCACCCTTTATTCACTTTGAGATACCGTTGTACATGGGGAAGATTAGTACATGATCCTATGCTGTCAGTTCTAGGGTATTAGTTTCTTGTAATGTTTGCAACACTATATTGTGGGAGTTGTGAGTTCACACTTGTGTTGGATTTTATTCTCTTTATTTTTTAACATTCGGTTGTTCATTTACCTTTTTTATTACTTGAATTCTAATCTCTTAAATAAAATGATGATTAATGTTCATCATATTACAACAACGTATGTTTTTTTTTATCTGCTCTTGCCTTTTAGGAAACCTGCACCCAAACATTCTGATGCAATACACAGCCCTTCTGATGGTCCACCACCTTTGGATTTTGGCCATGATGATGAGGAAGACGAGCATGCTTACTCCAGGGGTTATGATTTTGATGACCACATTCACAGAGGTCCCCCTGTCACTGTGTACCCGGCCTTTGGTGGGACACAATCCAACTACATCTACAGTACAGCTGGCGGTGGGAAGAAATGTAAGTGTGGTCTTGTTTTTAACATGAGCTAGTGAATAGGTTGTGAGTGGGCTGTGTGCAGGAGAGCAGTAGCAGATTCACCTCTTTTTTTTTTTTTTGCGTAGAACTATCAGTGCACTGCTGTTCAACTTCATCATTGGGTATAACTGCTAACATAGCGTTGCAGCAGTCAAGGTGAGAGGTGAATATGAGTATGGGATACGTGGTCAAGAGGCTAAGTACGCTTGAACTTGGCTTGGCTTAACTACCTAAGAAGGGGGCTCAAGGTTCCACACCCGACTCGAGCAGAGCTGTGTTTACTGAGCGTCTAAAGGCAGCACGGAAAAATCTTTTATCATATACCCCCTTCACCCACTGACCCACATATGAGATTGGACCATAGCGCTCTGAGTATGCTATAAGCATGAAAGTAGCACTATATAAAAGCTATAATTTTAATTTTATGAATGCCTTAGTTACCAGTTCAGTGCACAGCTTTATTTCAGATGATGAAGCTCTCCATAAATTTTGTTCTAAAAAGATGTTTTGTGGCTAGTATCTTGTTCCTGTCTCTTGCTAAGTTTTGCAGCTTTGGAGTAAGTGATCAGCATTTTCTGGAGACGCTCCACTAGGGCATGTTTCGCTAGAGATAACTTTCATCTTCCAGAACATTTGTTGTCTCTCTCTGCTGTGTCCTTTTCAGAGGCAAAAGATTGTTTAGTGATCATGTCAGATAGCTTGTAATATAAGTAAAAAAAAGTTCCCTTTTCAGACCTTACAATGTATAGGACAGATGATGTAAAGGTCATCTGTTTCTGTGGTTAACGAGGGTGTCATGTGGTCAGCACAAAGACCAACCGCTTTTACTTTTCCCTACTAATGTCAGGTACCCATTACAGCTTGGTGGACTCAGAGAGGGCCCTAAAGATCCCAAAATTAAAAATCCCATTCTTCATCGGGATTCGAACCCACACCCCCAGTTCAGAAGCCAAGTGCTTTACCTCTCAGCCACCATGCCTCCTAGCTTGTAATATACAGCATTTTCAAATCAACTGTCTTGTCCGTCTGATTAATTATATAATGTATGTTCTTTTATACCAAAGTTTCTTTCTCAAAGTTGTGTATGATTACATTGTTGCTCGTTTCATTGTCTGTGTAGATAAGGAGAACAAAGAAGACAGTGGCTCGGTGCACAGCTTGGATCTGCCCTCTGCAAGGCCGGTGGACACCTTTGGCAGTGACAGTGTGTCCCTGTCCAGTGCTGACTACAATAATGGGGACACTTTAGGGGGCAGCACTGGTGGTGCAGCCAGCTCAGAATCAAAGTCTCTGGAAAGCCTGGACTTGAGAAATGACCAGGGTGAAACAGACAATGGATATGTTGCCAAAGATGGTAAGTTTGAATGATGTCTAATAATAGAGAAGACTTTCCTTTTTTGAGTGCTGTTATAGAACTAGAGCCTCAGAGTTCTACCAGTCTGGTCATCCCACACCATTCAAATTGGCTTTGGCCAAGTGAAGTTGAAAATGTTACCACACAAGCTGGTCACTGGCTATTTATTAAAAAAAAATTGTTTGTGGCTCTGTAATGTTGCTTGCACAAACAAAGTTGAAATAGGAATATAAAACAAATAGAAATGTTTGCAGATTTAAGAGAGTAATAACCTTTTTTGGGCTAGTAACTATTGTTGATTTACTTCTTGCCAGGAAGTCAGTTTTTTAAAATCCTTCTTAAATTTATGGGAAAAAAACAACTAGTCCATCAGTTCATGGAGAATTGTCTAATCTGGACATCATTGTCTAATCAGAACACCATTGCCTAATTCATCTCAGATATGGAGATATTGATTTGGCCCCTCTAATGTGACAGTTAAAAGAAATAATGTTTATGAGATGGGTAGCAGTAACAGCTTTGCTGCCTATCAAGGAGCTCGAGTTAACTCACGTCTTGGGCTGAGTTTTTGCTGAGTGCCTAAAGGCAGTATGGTAACCCGGATAAGATACCCCACTCTTTCCCCACATGTCCAAAATAATTTTTTTTTCTACCATATCTGTCTTGTGACATTGAAATGCTGATTCTTTTAAAAATATTAAAATATTAGCAGATGTATATAGTACACATACACATTCCAGAATCAAAAGCTAGAAAGTCAATAGATGCGTTGGTTGAGGCGATCTACACTATAATTAATGGGTCTGACTCAGCAGTAAGAGAGTTAACACAAGCATTGATTTATAATCTTAAACACACAACATAGAGAAGGGTTTAACACAAGCATTGATTGGTGTCTGGTAGCAGCTTGCTCTTTATCCAATGTTGACACTTGTTTTAGTCTCCTTCTCCAGTTGTTTATTGTTTCTCACCACTGAAAAGAGTTACATTATAATTTTTTCTGCTTGTAGTTGCCAAGTAAAATTTTTATATTTTGATAGTAGAAGTAAAGTTCCCCTGTCAGTCCTTGTGGTCTGTAGGACAGATGGTGTCAAGGTCATCTGTTTCTTTGGCCTACGGTTAACGAGGGTGTCATGTGGCCAGCACAATGACCAACTGCCTTTATAGGCTAGGCTAGGGTATAACTCTCTTGGGTTATTTTCTACTAAATTAGTATAAATTAATATATCACCCAAAAAATTGGTGTTTTTTTGTTTGTTTAATTGTCAACCATGTTGATTGCGACCAGGTATGTGTATGCACTCTTCTGTTTGTTGTCTTGACAAAAACATAACAGGTAAACATAATGTCAAAGTTCATTGACCGTATCAGATGGGAAACTGGCTTATGACTGCATTATTTAACAATTAATAAATATAAAAGTAAAAAAGTATCATCGAAATAAAAATAGTTTTAGAAATTGTCATATTTTATGCTGAAAATAATGTTTTCACTCCAGATGCAGTCCAGAGTCTACAGAACACACACACACACACCTACCACTTTCTTGTCAGCCATCCATGGTACATGCTTATAGCATGCTCAGAGCGCTGTGGTCCAATCTCATTTGTCGACCAGTGGGGGTAGGGGGTAGTGGCCTTAAGGTATTCAGTAAACACAACTCGAGCCCCCTTTTTCATAGATAGCCAAGCCAAACCAAGTTCTAGCGCACTTAGCCTTTCGACCGCGCTTCCTACTAATAAATGAAATCTTATACAGCGGGAGTGGATGTTGAATTGCGGTTTGTTCAATTATTCCTTACTTGAATGTTTACTAATGCTGATATTCTTCAGAAAATTGTTAGTATTGTGTTTGCACTCTTCTGTTTGTTGACTTGAAAAAAAAACAAAAAACTCATGAATTCAGACCTGTGTGTCTTGCAATATGTAGTCTACAGGGATATAGTATACATAGATAATAGTGTACTGAGATAAGTGTACAGAGATATTTGTACAGGGATATAGCAAAAGAAACTCATACAATGTGTAGCTCATTTAATGTGCTTTTTCTTTTAATGTTTATGTTTTTATCAGGGGACTGTTTTCATTGATCCCCCTTGTGTTGCACTTGTGGACAGCTGAAGTCTTCTGTTGGTTTAGAAACATCTGGCATAAAATCTATAACTTTATTCTCTATACCAGCGTCTGTACTATCAACAGGCTTATCTCACTGACCTACATAACAGTCTCTGTCGTAGGTCTTTTTGAACAGGACACAATGAAGCTATAAAATAAACAACAACAAAAAAAACAAACAACTGCCAGCTGTTTGATCCATGGGTCAGCAGCTATTGTGAGATGTGTTGTGATTTTGAGCATGTATCAAATTGTCAAAATGTTCTTTTTGGACCAGAAATTCATACGCCAAAAGAAAGGTTTTTTGTTTAGATTTGCTCTATTTTGTTTTAAATGAATCAAGTTTTAGATCAATACTTGCTTATTCGTAAGATGTTTTTCATGAAAGTAATATTGTTATCAAAGTGTTTTCTTCATATTATTTCCTTGTTGCTCACTGGTGTAGAACACCCCCTTCCTATTTTTTCCCACCTCTCAGCTAAATGTTTAGGGGATGTGTGTCAGTTTTAGCACTTTCGTGCGATTGCTTGCTCATGTTGCTACAAGGCCTATCTAAGTGTTTTTACCAGGCCTGTCCATGCATCACTTTCAGGCCTATCAATGTGTGCTACCAGGCCTCATTGCTTTTAGGCCTGTCAATGTGTTGCTTCCAGGCCTGTCAATGTGTTGCTTCCAGGCCTGTCAATGCATCACTTTCAGGCCTATCAATATGTGCTACCAGGCCTCTCATTGCTTTCAGGCCTGTCAATGTGTTGCTTCCAGGCCTGTCAATGCATCACTTTCAGGCCTATCAATGTGTGCTACCAGGCCTCTCATTGCTTCCAGGCCTGTCAATGTGATGCTTCAAAACTTGTCCATGTGTTGCTACCAGGCCTGTCCATGTGTTGCTACAAGTCCTGTCCATGTGTTGCTACCAGGCCTGTCCATGTGTTGCTACCAGGCCTGTCAATGTGTTGCTACCAGGCCTGTCAATGTGTTGCTACCAGGCCTTTCCATGTGTTGCTACCAGGCCTGTCCATGTGTTGCTACCAGGCCTGTCAATGTGATGCTTCCAGACTTGTCCATGCATAGATGTTGAGTGATGGACTAGGGCTGAGGCTTGATATTATCTATCACTCTTCTGCTCTGTTCTTGTTAACAAAGATAATGTCATGAAAACTACTAGTCACCAGGTGTCACTGTCAGAGAGATGCTCTGACTTTTTGTTTACTTAATCCCTGATTGTATGTTTATTACCATTGCTAAATATTGTTTGTTTGTTGTTTAAAATCTGTCAAACCATGGTTTTGTTTTACTCTCAGATGTGTCGCATCAAGCCCATCCCCACCCCATTCAGCCACAGGAACTTCTGGACTCTATGCCAGATTTTGCAGACAAGTATAACATAGAACATGAGGCTCAGGTGAGTGTAACTGGCAGGAACTGAGGGTTATTCATTATTGTCACATTGTTTTTAACTGTCCTGCTTCTACACTATATATTTAGTAATTATTTTGGAATTGGCATGTAGAACCAATTTTTTTTCTGGATTATAATGTTTATAAGCATATAATTATTATTTTTATTGTCATTATAGTTCAGGAAAGTCAGATGTAGCTTCACTTGTGGGACAAAAAAAATTACATGCTAACACATACACCTCGCAAACTTATAAACTAAAATATTGAAAGAATTAAAGAAATAACCTTTTTTTTTAAGTTTAAGGCTTCAGTGAATTGAAAATGTATCAGATTTGTGATGCATTGAAACTCCAAGTGGAAGTCACTTCATTGCAAATATTTACCAAGTACTCTCTGTATTTATTTAGTTCTTGTCCATCACGTGAGCTCATCTGATTTCCCTTCATTTTAGCACCACTTGTATGGCAGGCTTGCCAAACTGATTTAAACCTTATGAGAAACAGCAAGGTGGATAGTATGCTATCAATGATATTTTTTCATTCCTCAAAGTGCAATGAACTTTGTCCTATATTGCACCTCATTAGGAATCTTTTTATGCTTTTCAATGGGCTCTATTTTTCCCCTCATGTACTTCCATCATTCATATACAGCTCACAAGGGGGGGGGGGGGGTTGTCTGGGGAATGCAGGAAAGCAACATTGACAGTTCTTCCATGAATACTGGCGGTAACATTATATGAATATGACAAAATACCAAGGGGTGTCGGGATCAGGCCTCCTTAGGATGGGTGATACGAAGGAGGGTTTAGTGACTGACATGTGGTAATGTATTATGACCCAAACCCACATTGGTCAGTACCATTGAGAAATCTACAGACAGAACTGGGAGGCATTTTCATAGTTTAAGATACTAGTCAGTGAGTCTATTGGTCCACAAGTTCACTTGGATAGTCTCCATGTTCTTAAGTTTATGCTTTTCTAATCTGCAAAACAGCTCACAGCTCAGTAGCAAAAAGCTGGCTAGAAGAAGAAGAATATCCATTTCTAAATGTACATTTTGACAGTTTTCATGTGAACAATGTTACAAGATATAAACACGTGTTCAAGTTTAAGCTTTGTTTCCAGGGCAGTGACCGCTATGGCCATGAATGGGAACGCTGCCTCAGCAACTGTTACCGGGTGATCATGGAGGCCAACACTCTGTTCAACACAATCAGCAGCAGTTCTGTCTGTAACGAGGTTCTCAAGTCAACGCAGGGGTCACAATACGTGACAGGTGAGACTTTTAAATGCCACCTAGTGTTGTCTCTCAAATATGTGAGTTGAGAAGTACCTTAATTTAAACACACAGAAAAAACACAGTGTAGAAAATCTATTATTTGAGTTGAATAGCTTCAATGTATAAATTCTTTAAATTGAATCATACAAAGAATCACAGTGAAAATATTATTGATCAATAACTTCTGACCTATGAACAATGATCCCCCCCCCCCCCCCCCCCCCCCCATAGCTAGCTTTGCTTTCCTTTTATAGTCTCCTAAAAAGATTTTTCTGGAATGTTACATTTGGTGTTGGAAATATAAAAGTAGGATTTTAAAAGATTGCAAATGAAAAAAAAAAGAAAATCTGTAAATTATGATGCATATTCAGTACCGTACATAAATATACAAAATGCATAGAGCAGTTATTTATGATCAATATCATTTTTCTATTTTTGTGTTGAAAGAATGGCAACATTTAGCTAAAGAAAACAGTGAAACTAAATGGCTTAGCACAATTTGCATATTTAATTAATACAAAGAAGAGTAATAGATTGCTATGCATTAGAAGTCATTATCTGTTTTATTTATAGAAATTCTTTAACTTCTAAAGTAAAATTATGTTTAAAAAATGTCTTTATGAAAGACAAAATTGTTTCAGTTCAATTTGAAGGTTATACTTTTGTACATACTGAAAGAATTCTTGATAATATTTTGTCTCTCTTTTCATCTCACTGTTCAGCTGTAATTGAAATCTATCGTGTTGTGTGCAAGGTCATGACCTCTATGAGGTCGACTGGTAAGCTAATATTGCTTTAGTCTGTAATCATAGTCTATAGTGCTAGTTTATTAACATACCTAGGGACTCTTCTTTAAGTACTGTAGCTGACCTTACTTTAGACTCAGTCTAGTAGTATGAAATACTCTATCAGAATTCACAGTAGGTCTTTTCTACTAATACGTAGTTAAAAGCTGTGATCTTATAGAAACTTAACTGTTGATGTGTTATTTCTGACTGCAGCCATCTCAACAACAGACTTGGAGCAGACTTTAAAAGACATTGATTTGGCCTGGAACAATTTAACTGCATTTCTTGTTGGTGCTTCCTTGTTGGTAGGTAACACATTCTGTTAGTGGAGTTTGGTGCGCGTGGGAAATAGACTGAAAACTAAGAAAGGAAAAGATTGTGTGAAATACAAAGCAATTACCTTTTCAGTTATAGCAATTTTTTCCGCTTTTTTTTTATTCTTAATTTTATTTGTTCAGTCTTCTTTCTTTTCTTACCTTGTCATCAGACCTTTTTTTTTTTTCAACTTACACAGTCTGTTTCCCACACCCATTCTCTAAACAAGTTATAACTTTGCAGTGTTGTTCAATTGCATAGACAAGACATGAATCAATACAAAAAATTAATCATTTAGTCAATTAATATTTAGTTTGATGCCAACAAGGGAAATTAATCCTTCAGTGTTTTGTAAATGGCTAAATTTGTAGGGTTTATTCCCCTTACATAATTGTTAACGTTATTTCTCCAGCACGCATTCTCCCATCAAGTTGATACTTTAAGCAATTATTTGTTGTACCTAACAAAACATGAATAGCAAAAAAAAGATTACCAATTTTTCAAATAAATATTGGTAATTTATTATTTTATTTGATATTAAATAAGGGAACTAACTTATACATTACTAATATATATATATTTGTAAGAGGAAGTTTTCCCCTTAGATAATCTTTGGTTTTTTTTTTGTTTTTTTTTAAATCTTCTTTTTAGGGCCCCCCCCCTGAGTCCATCCAACTCTAATGGGTATCTGACTTAAGTTAGGGAAAGTATAGGTGGCTGGTTGTTGTGCTGGCCACATGATCACCCTGCTCACTAACTGGGGAGGAAAAGCTACTTCGTACCTGATAGAATTCCTTCTCACTGGTCATGGGTTAGTCATCTGGGTACCTAACACTAATAGGGAGAAAGAAAATTGGGTAGGTCATTGTGATGGCCACACCACACCTTCATTAAGTGTAGGCCACAGTAACATCGTCTGCCCAATAGATCACAAGGTCTGGAAGCGGTACTTAACTTACTTGACTTACATCTGGTGTAAAATTTTGTAGTCATCATTTTGTTCTTTTGTCTGTCACAATACGTATTTGGCCTCAAAGTTAAAATGTTTTGATTCTGTTTTATCCTCTCTAGCCTGAGCTTGTATGATACTTGTTGGTTTTTATGTTATGGTATATCCTCTCTAGCCTGAGCTTGTATGATACTTGTTGGTTTGTATGTTATGGTATATCCTCTCTAGCCTGAGCTTGTATGATACTTGTTGGTTTGTATGTTATGGTATATCCTCTCTAGCCTGAGCTTGTATGATACTTGTTGGTTTGTATGTTATGGTATATCCTCTCTAGCCTGAGCTTGTATGATACTTGTTGGTTTGTATGTTATGATATATCCTCTCTAGCCTGAGCTTGTATGATACTTGTTGGTTTGTATGTTGGGATAAATCCTCTCTAGCCTGAGCTTGTATGATACTTGTTGGTTTGTATGTTGGGATAAATCCTCTCTAGCCTGAGCTTGTATGATACTTGTTGGTTTGTATGTTGGGATATATCCTCTCTAGCCTGAGCTTGTATGATACTTGTTGGTTTGTATGTTATGATATATCCTCTCTAGCCTGAGCTTGTATGATACTTGTTAGTTTGTATGTTGGGATAAATCCTCTCTAGCCTGAGCATGTATGATACGTGTTGGTTTGTATGTTGTGATATATTCTCTTTAGCCTGAGCTTGTATGATACTTGTTGGTTATGTTATGTTATGGTTATGTTATGATGATTCTGTTTTATTTTATGCTCTCTAGCCTGAACAGAACACACTCAGCTTCACTGGCTCTGTCTTAAAGTCTGACATGAACAATGCAAAGCAACTGGCCTGTGGTATATGCTTGCTCAGTGTGGACGCTGCCTTACCCAATGGTTCCAGCAGCAGCATCAACAACTGCAAGCTGACTTATGCCGGACGTCAATACCATGCAACATGTGCCAACTTCTGGGTGAACTGTGTGGACCAGACACTTCCATATTTAACTCTGCCGGAGTTACTATGAATGCAACTTACAATCATCAAAAACTTTCTCTCAAGAAAGGCAGAGTGAGAAATCCTACAACCATCAGTTTTCCCTATGATAGGACTTCTTCCAATCGAGCAAACTAGATCCTATTAGCAGAAGGCCTAAAACATTTGTGAGTCTTCAAAACAAGTTTCCATAGGCGGGCTTTCGTTAAAACCAGTGATGATCATGAAACACCGATACTTTTCAGAAAAAGTTTTTGTGTGGAATTCATGAATAGATGTTCATGAAATTATGTTCATGTAATATACCATTAGTCTGTGCTACGAAGTTATTTTATGTTTGAGGATTCATGAAAATCCACCTCTCAAATATTTAGTGATATAGAACAAGTGAGAGTTTAGTTTTGATTATTTCCTCCTGCCCTAGTTGTAAATCCATTCAGTTTTGTCGTAACCAGCTCTCTAGATAAACGAAACCCATTTCAAGTAGTCATTTACTAGTATTAAAAAGATGAGGGCTGGTTACTAAAATTGTGTGAATGATAAGGACTTCAGTGTCCATTCAAACTGATCCACTCACAAAACTATTGAACAAAAAAAAAAACATTTCTGTTTGTTTTCTCTCCTACTTCTCACCAGCTCAATGTTTACTGCAGCCATTCCTGTCACCATGGTAACTGTGTTGATAAGCAGACTGTCCCTGTTGATGTTTATGCAATATGTTGTATTATTTCCTGATTGTTACATCATTGATGTCATGGGTATGATAACGTTTTTTGCTCGCTGGATTATAAGACTTGCTATGTCATTGATGTGGGGTTGACACAAGTTTGTTATAAAGTCAGATACACCATCATCATATAAAAGTAGACTAACATTCATAAACACCTTTAAACTTTTTTTTTTTTCTGTTTACATTATCTACAGTATGTTTCTTTGTGATAGTGTCTTGCAAGAAATTACCAAATATACTATTAGATTACTGTCATGATTAATATTTGCTTTGACCACGAACATCAAATTAAATCAAAAAAGCTAGTCTATTTCAGAATAAAAATCCGTTGCACTTTATAAAAATACAATCACTGGACATGGGCATTCATGCTGTCTCTGACATCGCTCTTGGTTTCCTCGTCAGGCGTTATCATTATGCTGCACCATTTAGCAGTTCGTCTACCTTATATGATTGCTGTAGGCAACTAAGAAATCGTTATTGACTGTATTTTGGATTATCTCATGGACCTTTTCATTGTTCATAGACAACATATATTATGTTTTAAAAAAATACAATTCAGTATCGCTGTTATTATGATCATCTAGATCCTGTCTTGTCATCCAGAAACATTTCATTTGCATTCATAGTTATGGTTAAAAAAAAAAAAACAAATCCTTGTTAAGAATGAAATTTAGTAAGCAATATTGGTCAGAGATTGAAGGCATGAAAGCATGTATTACAATTAGCATATTATTAGACATGGCAATTTGTTTCATATTTCTTTGACTAAACATGGTTGTGTGCTATCTAGTTGTTTGTTTCATTAAAACAAAAGTTCTTGTGCTGAATTTTATTTGACATTTTTATTGATTAGACTTTTTCATTTATTTTTATTTTGTCCAAGTTGAAAGATAGGAAGGAGAGAAGGGCCAGATTTTTTAAAGTGTGAAGGCCATCCAGTTGTAAGTTATTGTGAGGCTGTAGTTGTCGTTATCAGACAAACCTGCGTAGTGACAAGTTTTTTTTCAAATCCAATTCCTAAAATCTGTTAACTCCCCTGCATCTTAAATTTTCTCACAAGCCGTTTCTACATGCATTCTGTGTAAATTAAGAAAATGAGATACATATTGGACCAATTAAATGACTGAAGACTCTTTGTCTACCATTCCCATATTTTGATTGGACACGTCTGCTTTCGAACCTTGTCTGTAATAGAATATGAAATTTTATGAAACGTTCCCTGGCTTTATCTTGTCCAGTAGATAGTTCTATAAATGTAACATATTTGTTTCACTTATTGTGAAAGTTGGACAACTTTTTAACAAAACCTTTTATTATTCATCCAATTATAAGCATTGTGAGAATATGAATGGATCAATTCATTTGTAGAGTGACATCATTTCTGTTTTGTTTAAAGATGAATTACTAGTGCACTTTTTCATGTCGCTACAAAGACCCAGCTTTGACCTACATTTTTAGTCTGCCAGGGATCAGTTAAGTTTTCACCATCTGCAACTCACTTTTTGTTCGTAAAACAGAATGTCCCGTTTCTATAAGCTATGATCTCTGTCTTTTGAGGGGGACACTATCTGCCAGCTGATTTCTTGTGTGATAGTAAGAGGGGACATCAAACATTGAGTCATACATGTCAGTGTTAGCTGAAGGTTAAAATAAGTTTTCCTGATAGAACTTTTAAAAATCTTGTTACTTCAAACAAAATACTAAATGATACAAGAAAATGCTTCAGACTCAGTGTCCTACAGGCTGGCATCAAATACAGTTCAATTTCACTTTGGAAATTGAATCTTGAATATCTGAAGGTTTTTTTTTTTGCTCAGCAAATCTCTTGAAGACGTATTCCAAACTCTAGTCATTGTAAGATTGTCGACAAAATAAAGTTTTGACTGAATGTTGAGCTGATTTGTATTAAAGGCTTAACTTGTGTGTGTGTGTGTGTCTTGTGCCCAGCAATGTGTTTGTACTGTACTTGTGGTGAGTCAATCATAATTCTTGTGATCAATTTTCATCAATCTAAAGATAAAAATGTTCCATATTGTCTCTATATGCTTCTAACGGTGAATTTAACTGACATCAATTATATGTAGCTATAAATAATATATTTTTTAGATTTAGACATTTAATAATTATTATGAATCAACTTTTTTTAGAATTATACAAATTACTACCTAAAGGTATCTGATTGACTGAGCAAAGACCAACTAGTATTTTACTTGTAAAAATGGCAGAAACAAAATTTGGTTAAGTCCTCTCTTATTGGATAGTCCTTAAGGAAGTTAATTTATGTTCAGCTGGTCTTTGGGATTAATTCCCTTTTAACAAAGCTTAGAGCATCTCGCTGTCTGTCTGGTACAAACCTTGTACACATTGTTTCTCCCACTTCCTGTTCTTTAATGAAGATGAAAATTTGCACAAGTATTAATTGTTGAAGACAATACAATAAAAACAATAAACCAATTAGTTTAAATTAATTCAGTTTGTTTTTATATAGAAAAGGGAGATGCATCTTCCAGTAGTGAGAAACATGGCAGATATTGTGCTAACCTTTATTTTTTATTTTATTTTGCTTTTTATTTATTGTGTACTATATTATTATCTCTCTTCCAGCATGATACATACATTCTATCCAAAGTTTATATTCTAACTTAAGAAAGTTTATTAATCCTAGATTAGTAATAGCTTTTTTTTTTTTTTTAATTTAAGGTTAGTGTTAAAGTGAACATATCAGGATTGACTGGTTGAGGATAAATATTTTAATGACCTCCCTTGATCTAAGGAACTCTTTTGACAAATATTTCAAATAATTAATTACATGCAAGAATGTAGACTTACACCGAGTCTTGATTTACTAGAAACTTTTAGCTTCAAGAGGAATGTGAATAGTGGAATTGATTGAAGACTTTTTGTTTTCGTGTTTGTTAATTTAAAAACCATAACATTATTTGTTGAATTTATCGCTAAGACATTGTAGCTACAGTTAACCCTTATGTAGAACTGTTGACATCTGTGTGTAAGCATGTTGTTTATTTATAGGGAAAAAAATCCAGCACTACTTTTATTGTATATCATTTTCTGTTTGCATTTATCTGTTTTTTGTTTTTATTTTCAAGAAGTGATACAAATCCATGTTGCCATCTTAGTTGATTTTTTTTTCTGTCATATGTTCTCCATGGAATCGAAAGATTTTGCTTTGACAAACATTCCTGCACTATTAAAATGGCAGGTGGGTGCCAGAGTGGCTTTTAGGTTTGAAAGAGAGAGGGGGGTAGATCAGTAGAGAACAATAATCCATTCTTGTGTTTATGTCAAGAGTTATTGCCACTCTTCTTCCATCACTCCAATATTATGTTCTTGAATGTCCCTGAACTTGACATCATTGATTATATATATATATATATTTAAATGGATCAAAATACTGGAAGTTTTCAGGTGATCCAAATTATAGAGATGTGAGCATTTAAAATGTCTATCCTTAAATCTGGAGTGGTTTATTTGTCTATCTGTAAATCTGGAGTGGTATATTTGTCTATCTGTAAATCTGGAGTGGTATATTTATTCTCTTTTATTTCTGCACTGTGGTAGAAATATTGGAAGAAGGAGCAGACGTGAGAAAATAGTTTGTCTTTTTGTATTTCATTTCTTTGCTTGATATTTTATTTGATTGTCTGCTCCCTTTCAAAAAGAAAGTTTTATTGATGAAAAATGTATTTTTCGTTAACACACTGAAGACTATAATTAAATAAATTCTCATTATTGACCTTCAAGAACAAAGTTCCAAATTAAGCATGTATAAATATAGCGTCTTATATATGTTACAATTATACATGTATTTTTTTCAGTTGTTTTTTTTCCTTTTTTTATTTTCTTTGTTAAACTATTTTATATGTTCCATGTGATATTGAAAAGCTCAAATCAGAAATGAATTATTGTGGAATCATTGCCAGATATTTACAGAGCCCTGTGTACAACATTTGGTCCAGTTTTCAGTGTACAGACCCTCCTCTACCCTATGTTGTATGTGCTCTGTGTCTCATGTTTATTTATTGAAGGCTCTAAGTCCTTATTTGCATATGTATATTTGGCTTTTAAGAAACACATTTTTTTGTTAACATTTGACCATAGTCTTGTGTATATTTTATTTTCTTTACACACTTAAAAACAATGTTCTGTTTTTTTGGATGTTATGTTAGTGCTTTGTTATGTAAATGCTGTTTTAGTGTTATGCATCTTGTATTGAAGGTTTTTAACATGAACCTAATTTTGAATCTTGATGGATATTGAAGTTTCTACGCAATGAAGCTATAAATAGGCTTAGGGAATGAGGTTCCAAAAGTAAAAGCTGACAATATACAGGTCAGGTCATTGAAATAGTTAAAATTCCTTATAGATATTACATTTTTTTTTTTAAAGTGCTTGTTTATTAAATGTCCATATGCAAATTATAGAAAGTTAAAGAATATATCATAGATTTTTTAATTTATTTTAACGTCAATTGTGTTCTTGTATTACGTGACAGAATTTAATTTATTCGACCTTAATACTCCTCCTTCTATGATGATTAAATAAATAAAGGGAGATCATTGTTGAAGTAAAAGGGTAAGCAACTCCGACAAGTTTAGATGGAATTTGATTTCTCTTAATATCTTCTTAAAGTTCTAATAATATTGTGTATTGATGCATATTGTTTTGTCATTGTTTGAATCTGTGCATTAAGAAGACAAAATATGTCATGGGATTGTGCTTTGGTTCATTTTGAATTATTACAAACTACCAAATATTTTCACAAAAAGAGATATAATAAATTATGACAAAATCTTAGTCTGTTTTTTACACATATAAATACATAATGTGTAGTGCAATAAGCTCCCATAATTATGTATTGGATCATTTATCAATGCATGTTGATAGATCACTTAGTTTTTCACAAATTTAATCAATTTAAAAAAGAAAACAAAAACGGTAACATAATGATACATACTACTTATTTTTCAATATTTTAATCCATTCTTATGAGTTGTCACATCTCTCTTCTCCTGCAAAATCCAAAATGTATTGAATAGTAAATTTAATAATTGAATAAAAAAGATGTATGGTTCCAGTAAAAGTGCTTCAGATCTTGTGCAACCTCCCTTACCCATGAATCTAACTTTTAAATAATATACCACTTGATTATTTATCTCACACATTATAAAATTGTTATTCCTTTGTTGGTCACTTTGTCAAATTTAGCCCAAGTAAAGACCTTGTGTGTGTGTGCAATTTAGACCATCAACATTGAAGTGGGAGTTTCATAAATAAGATGTTTTAACCCCTTTGTCGCCATGCATGAAAATCTCTAATTAGGAGCATTGCACAGACCTATATATACCATATCTAGAATGGAAACAGAGCAAGGTTTCATATTAGGTCGTTATGTACGGATCTCAATCTATGAGGAAATTCGCCAAATTAATCTTGGAAATCGCTCTTCTGTCCCAGAACAGCAAAGATCTTTAATGTTCAAAGTTTATAAGTAATGCAATCCCATTCTGTGGATTTTAAATAGAAGAGGCTATCTGTCACAGAACTATATATTCACACAAATCTATGATATATAAAGCTTTTTTCCTTTTAGTTTCTGTAGAGATAAAAGAAAAAAATATATCACTTTTCGACAATCCTAAATCTAAATATTTCAAGCCTGTTGAAATCATCTTATGATTGTGCAGTTAAATAGATCTTTCTAGATACATATAAAACTTAATGGTATAATAGTTTTATCATAATTTAGATGTATATCATGCATATTATAATAAGGCTTGTTTTCAAGTCCGAAGATTAGCGAGGAATGCAGTATTTCGGTGGCTGCGCAGCCCCAGCTGTGACCTACATATTTTGCCACAGCCAGGGCAAGCATAGCCATTGTCCGCAAGCTTGCATATTATATTATAACTGTATTGAGGCGATAGAATTCTCGTGTGTGCGACCAACTGATACACGTAACACAAGCAAATTTTACATGCTGCATGGAAGGCAACTGTATCAAGGGACTGTACTATTATGAACGTTACACGAAAATATCACCCGCCTTCAGGAGAAACAGAGGCAGAGTGTGAAAGGCAGTTTAGAGGAGACCGGGACTGTGAGTCTACTATGAGGTCAGTCCTGGGTGGAGTGAGTCCTCGAGGGAAGCAGTACGAGTCCAAGATGTGAGAGACAGTAGAGTTTAGTAAGACAGTGCGGTGATTTACAGTAAAGCATTTGTAGCCAGTAAATCGTGTTGCCAATTGGGTCGTTTTGGCTGTTGATGTAGGCTACCAGTAGGCCCTATTTAGTTATTAAACGACCACATTATTATTTGGAACTCTTGTGGTCAAGTTTTTTTTTATTTCGATGTGTTGTGTTGCGCGGTGGTTACAAAAGGCCTGATTAGGAGAGAATCGTAATGGGTTAGGTTTTAATAGATCTAAATCATGCATATATTATATAGGTTAGGGTTTTAATAGATCTCTATCATGCATGTTATATAGGTTAGGGTTTTAATAGATCTATATCATGCATATGTTATATAGGTTAGGTTTTAATAGATCTATATCATGCACATGTTATATAGGTTAGGGTTGTAAAAAACAACACTTGAAATAAACCACCCGAGGTGTGGGAGAAATAACGTTTACAAACTTTGTACCAGTCAGACAGAATGAGTTGATATCAGCTTTGTAAAAACGATTGTTCCTATTGCCTATAAAGGTATATAGTCTCACGTTGCATAACACCACCAACCCGTAAGCTAGGGGGACTTGATCTCAGGAAACACAGAAATCACATTCACGAAATAATACTTTATAAGCTTCCAGACCTTGGCGTCAATTTGTAATGTTACATGTCAAAGAGTCTAGCCTTAAACTTTATAAATTCCTATCCTAGTACTTCACCCCTTTGTTCATTTTTTTGTGAGTCTTTTTTTTTACATCGTAATTATACAAGAGAAAGGGAGCCCATTACGGAGACATAATTTCATTACATTGCAGTTATCAAATCACGTCTTAATTCTCAGATCGCCCCAGAACGTGATCATCAAGGATCGAAACACATTCCAGGATCTTGCCCCCAGCTGATTCATTAAACCGATAACCTGTATCAATTTCTGTTGGCAGTAATGAGTTATGGGCCTTTCTTGTACCTGACATGAGAACTATGTATTATAATAAAAAAAAAAATTATAAAAAAAAAACAAAGCTTATATTATGCATATTGGAATCAATTAGTTTGGATCAGTCATGTAATACAATTTGTAATAGCTCTTGACTCTAGACTAACATTAAAAAGCATTTACAAAAATAAAAAGGGGGAAGGACCTGAATTAAAACTCATGGCTCAAGCTTTCTCAGGATTCTCAAGCCAACACGATAACCACTCTGCTAGCGGAGAGCCTATGAACATAGTATAGTTATCTATTGTTTCTATAGTCTCGTCCTATTTTCGTGTTGTTTTCGATAAGACTCAGATGACAAATAAAGAGGAATAATTCAGCTTGTACCACCACTTCAGTCAAGTGCTAATTCTTTTCATGTTTGAGATACCAAACAACATAATTCATTACTAATAGTAAATTTAATTTAAAAAAATGTATTGATTCTTTTGTTGTCAAGTAAAAAAATAATTGTGCAAAATATCAGCTTGATCCGAGATTGGGTGTGGGAGAAATAACGTGTACAAACTTTTTGCTATACAGACAGAGTTGATATAAGCTTTGTAAAAAAGAAAGTAAAATTCCCCTTTCAGACTTGCGATCTATAGGGCAGATGTTAAGTTCACCTGTTTCTGTGGCCCACTGCTAACGAGGATGTCATGTGGCCATCACACCGACTAATCACCTTTACATTTCCACAATTAACGTCAGGTACTCATTAGAGTCATGAATGTCCTGAAATCGAAAAGCCCACTCTTCGCCGAGATTCGAACCCATGACCCCCAGTTTGGAAGCCAAACACTTTTCCACTCAGTCACAGCGCGTCATAATGTAATTTAAGTTTAAAAGTACCGGTACACATTTTTATCTCCCCTTTTCTTTTCGGCTATTAGAAAATAATCAACAATCTTTATTCATGGGTGCTATTCATGGGTGCTATGACAGTTCGAGTAACAAAATCCATCCACTTTTTCCGGTCATCAGCTGTTTTTAGTAGGGTATCAAAAGAGAGGCCAGTCCATTCTTTTGCAATGTCCAGCCAGCTGTTCTTAGCAGGGTATCAAAAGAGAGGCCAGTCCATTCTTTTGCAATGTCCAGTCAGCTGTTCTTAGTATGGTATCAAAAGAGAGGCCAGACCATTCTTTTGCAATGTCCAGCCAACTGTTCTTAGTATGGTATCAAAAGAGAGGCCAGTCCATTCTTTTGCAATGTCCAGCCAACTGTTCTTCGGACCACCGTTTCTTCCTGCTTCCTCCGCTGTATCTTGAAAAGATGACTTTCAACAGTGAGTCATATCTTGCAATATGAACGAACCATTTCAGCTCAGGTAGACAAAGAAGACAAATGAGTTTGTACTTTTACAAATCAGCACTCTGGCTGATGAACACCTCAATACTGCGAAGAAGTCACCTTCACCTATCCCTTAATCTGTTGGATCTTTGGGGCACCTCACAAGATTAGTCAACCGTCTTTTTTCCATTCCTCTATATCTTTTGCCTTGAATAGAACCTCTTTCAATGGCAGGTCCGTCCATGCTTTTATGTTGTCTTCCCATCGCTTCCTCTGTCTGCCTCTTCTTCTTTTTCCTGGTACTGTTCCTGTGGCTGGAGTGGCGGTCCCTGCACGGAATTGTGGCGGTTACAGTATAGGAATATGAGACAAGCTCCCCGCAGTCAGCTCTGTTCTCGGCCACTTGTAGTGAGTGGGACCAAGGAACAGTGGCGGTTACAGTATAGGAATATGAGACTAGCTCCCCGCAGTCAGCTCTGTTCTCAGCCACTTGTAGTGAGTGGGACCCAGGAACAGTGGTGGTTACAGTATAGGAATATGAGACAAGCTCCCCGCAGTTAGCTCTGTTCTCGGCCACTTGTAGTGAGTGGGGCCCAGGAACAGTGACGGTTACAGTATAGGAATATGAGAGAAGCTCCCCGCAGTCAGCTCTGTTCTCGGCCACTTGTAGTGAGTGGGACCCAGGAACAGTGACGGTTACAGTTTAGGAATATGAGACAAGCTCCCCGCAGTTAGCACTGTTCTCGGCCACTTGTAGTGAGTGGGGTCCAGGAACAGTGACGGTTACAGTATAGGAATATGAGACAAGCTCCCCGCAGTTAGCACTGATCTCGGCCACTTGTAGTGAGTGGGACCCAGGAACAGTGACGGTTACAGTATAGGAATATGAGACAAGCTCCCCGCAGTTAGCTCTGTTCTCGGCCACTTGTACTTAGTGGGACTCAGGAACAGTGGCGGTTACAGTATAGGAATATGAGACAAGCTCCCCGCAGTCATCTCTGTTCTCAGCCACTTGTAGTGAGTGGGGCCCAGGAACTGTGGCGGTTATAGTATAGGAATATGAGACAAGCTCCCCGCAGTTAGCTCTGTTCTTGGCCACTTGTAGTGAGTGGGACCCAGGAACAGTGGCAGTTACAGTATAGGAATATGACACAAGCTCCCCGCAGTTAGCTCTGTTCTCGGCCACTTGTAGTGAGTGGGGCCCAGGAACAGTGACGGTTACAGTATAGGAATATGAGACAAGCTCCCCGCAGTTAGCTCTGTTCTCGGCCACTTGTTGTGAGTGGGACCCAGGAACAGTGACGGTTACAGTATAGGAATATGAGACAAGCTCCCCGCAGTCAGCTCTGTTCTCGGCCACTTGTTGTGAGTGGGACCCAGGAACAGTGACGGTTACAGTATAGGAATATGAGACAAGCTCCCCGCAGTCAGCTCTGTTCTCGGCCACTTGTTGTGAGTGGGACCCAGGAACAGTGACGGTTACAGTATAGGAATATGAGACAAGCTCCCCGCAGTCAGCTCTGTTCTCGGCCACTTGTTGTGAGTGGGACCCAGGAACAGTGACGGTTACAGTATAGGAATATGAGACAAGCTCCCCGCAGTCAGCTCTGTTCTCGGCCACTTGTTGTGAGTGGGACCCAGGAACAGTGACGGTTACAGTATAGGAATATGAGACAAGCTCCCCGCAGTCAGCTCTGTTCTCGGCCACTTGTAGTGAGTGGGACCCAGGAACAGTGACGGTTAGGAATATGAGACAAGCTCCCCGCAGTCAGCTCTGTTCTCAGCCACTTGTAGGGAGTGGGACCCAGGAACAGTGACGGTTACAGTATAGGAATATGAGACAAGCTCCCCGCAGTCAGCTCTGTTCTCAGCCACTTGTAGGGAGTGGGACCCAGGAACAGTGACGGTTACAGTATAGGAATATGAGACAAGCTCCCCGCAGTTAGTTCTGTTCTCGGCCACTTGTAGTGAGTGGGGTCCAGGAACAGTGACGGTTACAGTATAGGAATATGAGACAAGCTCCCCGCAGTTAGCACTGTTCTCGGCCACTTGTAGGGAGTGGGACCCAGGAACAGTGGCGGTTACAGTATAGGAATATGAGACAAGCTCCCCACAGTCAGCTCTGTTCTCGGCAACTTGTAGTGAGTGGGACCCAGGAACAGTGACGGTTACAGTATAGGAATATAAGACAAGCTCCCCACAGTCAGCACTGTTCTCGGCCACTTGTAGCCAGTGGGGTCCAGGAACAGTGGCGGTAAAAGTATAGGAATATGAGACAAGCTCCCCGCAGTTAGCTCTGTTCTCGGCCACTTGTAGTGAGTGGGGCCCAGGAACAGTGGCGGTTACAGTATAGGAATATGAGACAAGCTCCCCGCAGTTAGCTCTGTTCTCGGCCACTTGTTGTGAGTGGGACCCAGGAACAGTGACAGTTACAGTATAGGAATATGAGACAAGCTCCCCGCAGTCAGCTCTGTTCTCGGCAACTAGTAGTGAGTGGGGTCCAGGAACAGTGACGGTTACAGTATAGGAATATGAGACAAGCTCCCCGCAGTCAGCTCTGTTCTCGGCCACTTGTTGTGAGTGGGACCCAGGAACAGTGACGGTTACAGTATAGGAATATGAGACAAGCTCCCCGCAGTCAGCTCTGTTCTCGGCCACTTGTTGTGAGTGGGACCCAGGAACAGTGACGGTTACAGTATAGGAATATGAGACAAGCTCCCCGCAGTTAGCTCTGTTCTCGGCCACTTGTAGTGAGTGGGGCCCAGGAACAGTGACGGTTACAGTATAGGAATATGAGACAAGCTCCCCGCAGTTAGCTCTGTTCTCGGCCACTTGTTGTGAGTGGGACCCAGGAACAGTGACGGTTACAGTATTGGAATATGAGACAAGCTCCCCGCAGTCAGCTCTGTTCTCGGCCACTTGTTGTGAGTGGGACCCAGGAACAGTGACGGTTACAGTATAGGAATATGAGACAAGCTCCCCGCAGTCAGCTCTGTTCTCGGCCACTTGTTGTGAGTGGGACCCAGGAACAGTGACGGTTACAGTATAGGAATATGAGACAAGCTCCCCGCAGTCAGCTCTGTTCTCGGCCACTTGTAGTGAGTGGGACCCAGGAACAGTGACGGTTAGGAATATAAGACAAGCTCCCCGCAGTCAGCTCTGTTCTCAGCCACTTGTAGGGAGTGGGACCCAGGAACAGTGACGGTTACAGTATAGGAATATGAGACAAGCTCCCCGCAGTCAGCTCTGTTCTCAGCCACTTGTAGGGAGTGGGACCCAGGAACAGTGACGGTTACAGTATAGGAATATGAGACAAGCTCCCCGCAGTTAGTTCTGTTCTCGGCCACTTGTAGTGAGTGGGGTCCAGGAACAGTGACGGTTACAGTATAGGAATATGAGACAAGCTCCACGCAGTTAGCACTGTTCTCGGCCACTTGTAGGGAGTGGGACCCAGGAACAGTGGCGGTTACAGTATAGGAATATGAGACAAGCTCCCCACAGTCAGCTCTGTTCTCGGCAACTTGTAGTGAGTGGGACCCAGGAACAGTGACGGTTACAGTATAGGAATATAAGACAAGCTCCCCACAGTCAGCACTGTTCTCGGCCACTTGTAGCCAGTGGGGTCCAGGAACAGTGGCGGTAAAAGTATAGGAATATGAGACAAGCTCCCCGCAGTTAGCTCTGTTCTCGGCCACTTGTAGTGAGTGGGGCCCAGGAACAGTGGCGGTTACAGTATAGGAATATGAGACAAGCTCCCGCAGTTAGCTCTGTTCTCGGCCACTTGTTGTGAGTGGGACCCAGGAACAGTGACAGTTACAGTATAGGAATATGAGACAAGCTCCCCGCAGTCAGCTCTGTTCTCGGCAACTAGTAGTGAGTGGGGTCCAGGAACAGTGACGGTTACAGTATAGGATATGAGACAAGCTCCCCGCAGTCAGCTCTGTTCTCGGCCACTTGTTGTGAGTGGGACCCAGGAACAGTGACGGTTACAGTATAGGAATATGAGACAAGCTCCCCGCAGTCAGCTCTGTTCTCGGCCACTTGTTGTGAGTGGGACCCAGGAACAGTGACGGTTACAGTATAGGAATATAAGACAAGCTCCCCGCAGTCAGCTCTGTTCTCGGCCACTTGTTGTGAGTGGGACCCAGGAACAGTGACGGTTACAGTATAGGAATATGAGACAAGCTCCCCGCAGTCAGCTCTGTTCTCGGCCACTTGTTGTGAGTGGGACCCAGGAACAGTGACGGTTACAGTATAGGAATATGAGACAAGCTCCCCGCAGTTAGCTCTGTTCTCGGCCACTTGTAGTGAGTGGGACCCAGGAACAGTGACGGTTACAGTATAGGAATATGAGACAAGCTCCCCGCAGTCAGCTCTGTTCTCGGCCACTTGTAGTGAGTGGGACCCAGGAACAGTGGCGGTTACAGTATAGGAATATAAGACAAGCTCCCCGCAGTTAGCTCTGTTATCGGCAACTTGTAGTGAGTGGGACCCGGGAACAGTGACGGTTACAGTATAGGAATATAAGACAAGCTCCCCGCTGTCAGCTCTGTTCTCGGCAACTTGTAGTGAGTGGGACCCAGGAACAGTGACGGTTACAGTATAGAAATATGAGACAAGCTCCCCGCAGTTAGCTCTGTTCTCTGCCACTTGTAGTGAGTGGGACCCAGGAACAGTGACGGTTACAGTATAGGAATATGAGACAAGCTCCCCGCAGTTAGCTCTGTTCTCGGCCACTTGTAGTGAGTGGGACCCAGGAACAGTGACGGTTACAGTATAGAAATATGAGACAAGCTCCCCGCAGTTAGCTCTGTTCTCTGCCACTTGTAGTGAGTGGGGTCCAGGAACGGTGACGGTTACAGTATAGGAATATGAGACAAGCTCCCCGCAGTTAGCTCTGTTCTCGGCCACTTGTAGTGAGTGGGACCCAGGAACAGTGGCGGTTACAGTATAGAAATATGAGACAAGCTCCCCGCAGTTAGCTCTGTTCTCGGCCACTTGTAGTGAGTGGGACCCAGGAACAGTGGCGGTTACAGTATAGAAATATGAGACAAGCTCCCCGCAGTTAGCTCTGTTCTCGTCCACTTGTAGTGAGTGGGACCCAGGAACAGTGACGGTTAGGAATATGAGACAAACTCCCCGCAGTTAGCTCTGTTCTCAGCCACTTGTAGGGAGTGGGACCCAGGAACAGTGACGGTTACAGTATAGGAATATGAGACAAGCTCCCCGCAGTCAGCTCTGTTCTCAGCCACTTGTAGCGAGTGGGACCCAGGAACTGTGGCTGTTACAGTATAGGAATATGAGACGAGCTCCCCGCAGTTAGCTCTGTTCTCGGCCACTTGTAGTGAGTGGGGTCCAGGAACAGTGACGGTTACAGTATAGGAATATGAGACAAACTCCCCGCAGTTAGCTCTGTTCTCGGCCACTTGTAGTGAGTGGGGCCCAGGAACAGTGACGGTTACAGTACAGGAATATAAGACAAGCTCCCCGCAGTTAGCTCTGTTCTCGGCCACTTGTAGTGAGTGGGGCCCAGGAACATTGACGGTTACAGTATAGGAATATGAGACAAGCTCCCCGCAGTTAGCTCTGTTCTCGGCCACTTGTAGGGAGTGGGACCCAGGAACAGTGACGGTTACAGTATAGGAATATGAGACAAGCTCCCCGCAGTTAGCTCTGTTCTCGGCCACTTGTAGTGAGTGGGACCCAGGAACAGTGGCGGTAACAGTATAGGAATATGAGACAAGCTCCCCGCAGTCAGCTCTGTTCTCGGCCACTTGTAGCGAGTGGGATCCAGGAACGGGGACGGTGCGCTGTGTATACGGCACGGCCCCGTTCGGCCCAGTCAACAGATATGGCTGTCTACCGTTGGGAGCCCTCAGACAGGACAGGGGTGAAGAGCCCCATGTCCAGGCCTGGTGGTTGGATAAAGGCCTTTCTAACCATCAACGGGATAATGGACTGGACTTCACTGAAGATGTTGAACCTCGAGCCCCCTTTTTGGGTAGCCCAGCCAGGTCAAGTTCAAGCGTACTTAGCCTCTCAACCACGCTGCCCAGTAATTGCATGTCTCACCATAATTGTTTTAACATATTTGTAAAGGTTTGTGTTCCAAAGATTTCTATTGCGTCTCACATTACTGTGCCTAGAGAAGATGCAGAGGACCATATTTTATTATTATTTTACTGAGGGTTCAGGGGATGAAGCTAATGGGGTCTTATCTTATATAATACAGACGTTACTTCAAAAACTCTATCTGGCAAGGTGACTAAAGCAAGTATTATTTGACTCATTGTTATATAGAAGAAAAAGAATATCTATACACGAAACTCTGCCTGACCAATGTTAAAATAACAGAACATATTTGGTCCACAAGTTCAAGCGTACTTCGCCTCTCGCTTCCCACCTTCAATAAATAAAAATACTTAATAAGTTAGTAAATATTGGTAAATTAGTGATTTTGTTTGAAATCGAGTTAAGGGAAATAACTTGTACATTATTAGTAGATATAGTCCTTCCCCATTAATTTCGCTTTTTATATTATTATTATTATTTTGTTTGTTTATCATCTAAATATGTGGTGTACGTCTATAAATCTAAATAACCATCACGAATTCACAATGTCCAATAACTTGGAGGATTCTCTTCTGCTTCAAGTATAGCCGCTACCATCAGTCGAGATGCCTGGATCAACTCTTTTGTTAATTCAATGCGTTCCTGAGCTTTTTTCTCTTTACAGTGACTTTCACCGTAGCAGACGTCAGTTCCCGCCACTTTTTATGTGATTGTCTCCACGTGACAGTCTGTTAGATCCGTGGAGTAGGCTCCCCTACGCCAGGTGTAATATGGCTTCCATTAGGTCGATAATATGTTGACGTCGGTATTTCAAAGAGAGCTTTACAAAAATGTTGGCCGACATTCATACGAAAAGAAGCATTTCGAAAGAAGAGGAAGAGGAGAGTGAGACAGATAAACAGAGGGAAGGGGAGAGTGAGACAGATAAACCGAGGGAAGGGGAGAGTGAGACAGATAAACAGAAGGAAGGGGAGAGTGAGACAGATAAACAGAGGGAAGAGGAGAGTGAGACGGATAAACAGAGGGAAGAGGAGAGTGAGACAGATAAACAGAGGGAAGGGGAGAGTGAGACAGATAAACAGAGGAAAGGGGAGAGTGAGACAGATAAACAGAGGGAAGGGGAGAGTGAGACAGATAAACAGAGGGAAGGGGAGAGTGAGACAGATAAACAGAGGGAAGGGGAGAGTGAGACAGATAAACAGAGGGAAGGGGAGAGAAGAAAGGAAAGAAGCAAGAGAGAGAAAAGATACGATATCTGTCCTGAAGGGCTGCTTCTTCTGCTTCTTTTGCCAGTGCTTTAATGTAGTTCCATCTGTCTGTTCTGAAGGGCTGCTTCTTCTGCTTCTTTTGCCAGTGCTTTAATGTAGTTCCATCTGTCTGTTCTTAAAGGCTGCTTCTTCTGCTTCTTTTGCCAGTGCTTTAATGTAGTTCCATCTGTCTGTTCTGAAGGGCTGCTTCTTCTGCTTCTTTTGCCAGTGCTTTAATGTAGTTCCATCTGTCTGTTCTGAAGGGCTGCTTCTTCTGCTTCTTTTGCCAGTGCTTTAATGTAGTTCCATCTGTCTGTTCTGAAGGGCTGCTTCTTTTGCCAGTGCTTTAATGTAGTTCCATCTGTCTGTTCTGAAGGGCTGCTTCTTCTGCTTCTTTTGCCAGTGCTTTAATGTAGTTCCATCTGTCTGTTCTGAAGGGCTGCTTCTTTTGCCAGTGCTTTAATGTAGTTCCATCTGTCTGTTCTGAAGGGTTGCTTCTTCTGCTTCTTTTGCCAGTGCTTTAATGTAGTTCCATCTCTCTGTTCTGAAGGGCTGCTTCTTTTGCCAGTGCTTTAATGTAGTTCCATCTGTCAGTTCTGAAGGGCTGCTTCTTTTGCCAGTGCTTTAATGTAGTTCCATCTCTCTGTTCTGAAGGGTTGCTTCTTCTGCTTCTTTTGCCAGCGCTTTAATGTAGTTCCATCTGTATGTCCTGAAGGGCTGCTTCTTTTGCCAGTGCTTTAATGTAGTTCCATCTGTCTGGTCTGACATTACGCTTGATTTTTCAATCCGCTTCTGTATAGTCTTTTTTTTTTATACTTTTGCCGCTCTTGTTTTCCTGCTGTTCACGTCTGCTTCTCTTTTCTTATCTCGATCTTCTGAAGAGTTTCTGCTGAAATCCACTCCTTGTGGGTGTATGACTTGGTAATCCAGCCTTTTCAACACAAAACTTTATTACACAAATAAGGGCACTGTCAACGTCGACAAAATTCACTACGAGCAGTCTCTTCGTCTCTCGTCCATTATTCCGTTCTTACTTTTTAAATGTACTGCCGCGTTACTAAGGAAATACCCAATTAAACCCAACTTCTTCGCGTCTTACTATTGAGTCATTGCAAGTCTTTCAATGCACGGGTCACAGAGAAGGGTATTCAAGTGCTGACGTCGACTGGTTCCTGCTGTTCAACTCTTTTTTTTTAACTTCAGTTTCACTCAGGAGAGCAACATCTGCTCCTCGTCTGCCAAGTACATCCTCAAGAGATCGACGAACTTCTTCACAATACCGACATGGTCTATTTGGTTCTCTGTTGATAAGTCTGGTGAGATGGTCTATTTGGTTCTCTGTTGATAGGTCTGGTGATATGGTCTTTTTGGTTCTCTGTTGATAGGTCTGGTGATATGGTCTTTTTGGTTCTCTGTTGATAGGTCTGGTGATATCCACGTTGTTTTACGTATTCGTCTGTGCGAGAAGACAGTTCCTCCATCAATAAGTTGCTTGTGGCACACATGTCTGCAAATCTCTCTATTTTCGTTAATCTCACCTAGTCCATACTTTCCCACGATCTCATATTGTCATTGCCAACCTTAGAGTTTAAGTCGCCGATTATGATAAGGATGTTCTTCTTAAGTCTTAGGTCTGTCATGTCAGATGGTAATCAACCTGTTGTTGATTTTCTGTTTGGTGTTTCTGTAGCTGTTGGTTTTTCAATAGCGTAGCTAAGCTTACGCCCAATCCACCTCCTTATTCAGCCGGGCTAGGGAACATCCTCGGCGGAGTTGGATGACTGTATCCCAAAAGGCAATCTTTTTGGAGGAGATAAAAGATGGTTGGCGTAACAGAAATGCACCTCCCTTTTACCGGAACGCTTCAAAGACCAGCTGAAGCTGGCCAACTTGCTTTAACTGACATAGCAGAGAGCACATTGCAGCGGCTTCTGAAAAAGATAGCTGGGATTTCTTAAATACGCCATAACAAATTCGTACAAGTGCTTCTTCTTCTTCCATAATGCCATTAAAGAATGGAATGGGTTGCCTGAATCAGTCAGGAAAGCCAATGACTTAGTAGAGTTTAAGTCACTGATCAACTTGCATGACTAGATTGACACGTGAAATGCGTAGGACGTAATTAATTTCTCCTTTTTGTTTTAAAGTAACGTCTATAATATATAAGATAAGATAAGATTAGGGCCGCGGGAAACGCATTAGAGACCAAAATAAAATCCACTGCCAAGGACAAACGTAGGCTGCGAAAAGAGAACCAAAAATACCACCGGCGAACAACGGTAGATGTGGTAGAAAATGTAGGTCACTGCTGGGTCTGCGTATCCACGTAAAATATTGCATTTCTCAATAATCATCGGACTCAAAGACAGGTCTTATTGTTATTATTATTGGTGCGTACAAATAAAGCTTTTTAGATTTAGTTTTAAGCTTATGATGAGTGATTTATTGACGGTATAGATTTAAATTACGAAACGTCGAAATAAAAAAAATCTTCAAATCGAAGCGCATCCAAATTTTAGCTAATATTGTGGGGTTTATAGTGATAGTTCTAAAAATAAAAACTGTCGACAGAATTTTGTAACGGCACAACTAGAGATCCGGCCTCCCCCCCCCCCCATTCCGCCGCGCGCTCTCCCCACTCTGTTCCACTTTCACACATTTGTATGACGTCTAGGAGTAGTTTCCCTTTCCGAGACATTTGATACCCCAGTGGCGAAGTGCGCCATTATTTGCTGCTTCAAAGGAAAGTCGAACGCATAAAGATATATTAAAATGACATTCGATAGATTCATGCGCTTCTGTGTGGGAACTAAATCCAAGAACTTTTAGGATCTAACGACTTGAGATAGATACAAAATAATTTGATTGACACACAGACAGCTGGCTAGATAGAAAGTATACAACAGTGTCACATTGAAGAGTCAAGACTTCACAGTTAGTGCTATTGTTCGAAACGCAAGTGAAAAATAAGGATAGGGTTTTGAAAAAGAAAATTAATTAAAATTTGAAACAAACAATAAAAAAAATTTAAAAGAAATGTACAAATACATGAGTGAAAAACGGCATTAATAACTAATTATTAATAAGGACAGTCATCCCTTGCAAAGGTGGAGGCCCTGAGCTGTTTTTTTGTTGCTGTTGTTGCTGTTTAGGGCCCTATCATCTTTCAGGACAGTGGAGGTATTCTGTGGGGTTGTCAAGACAGTGGAGGTATTCTGTGGGGTTGTCAGGACAGTGGAGATATTCTGTGGGGTTGTAAGGACACTGGAGATATTCTGTGGGGTTGTCAGGACAGTGGAGATATTCTGTGGGGTTGTCAGGACAGTGGAGGTAATCTGTGGGGTTGTCAGGACAGTAGAGATATTCTGTGGGGTTGTCAGAACAGTGGAGTTTTCTGTGGGGTTGTCAGGACAGTGGAGTTTTCTGTGGGGTTGTCAGGACAATGGAGGTATTCTGTGGGGTTGTCAGGACACTGGAGATATTCTGTGAGGTTGTCAGGACAGTAGATTTATTCTGCTTGGTTGTCAGGACAGTAGATTTATTCTCTGGGGTTGTCAGGACAGTGGAGTTTTCTGTGGGGTTGTCAGAACAGTGTAGGTGCTCTGTGGGGTTGTCAGAACAGTGTAAGTGCTCTGTGGGGTTGTCAGGACAGGAAGGTGTCTGTAACAGCCGAAAGGTCGTTCCTGTAGACTGGCAGTCATTTCTGGCGTTTAAATAGGACAGCTTTACTGAAACAACCGCAGAGCGACACTCATTTGTAACCCCCTCAGCGGAGACAGAGGTGGCACCAGTGATTGTAGTGGGAAAGAGAAGATCTGATACCAAGACAATTTTGTTGGGTCCTATCATTCACACTCTATCACCATTATAGATAATCGTCTTCTGACGTTACTCTTTCGTCGAGTTGTCTTCCCTTTTATGTACATAATACTGACCTATAAAAAGATATCACAGATGCCCAAAAATACCCACCATCTCATTATAACCCTACTGTAAGTTGAGTAACTTTAAAAAATCCAGCTTCCTTGAATCTGTACGCCGGATACACCAGTAAGCTAGCTAGTTATAGCTTTTTCCGTCAAAGATGAAAATCTCTAATAGAATTATTTTTATCAATTCTTTTTTTTTTACCAGGAGGCGCAGTGGCTTCTGAACTGGGGTCCCGGGCTCGAATCCTGGTGAATACTTGTTTTTATTTCGGGATGTTTCGGCGCCTCTGAGACCACCCAGTTCTAATTGGTACCTGACATTAGTTGGGGCGGTTGGTCTTTGTGCTGGCCACAAGACACCCTCGTAAACCGTAGGCCACAGAAACAGAAAGGGGAACTTTTTAAAAACTTTTTTTTACCAGTTCCTAAAAATTTCAGTGTTTACGTGGCAAAAAAGTGAACTCTCGCACTGTCTGGCACTAACTTCTGCACCTTCCAAAATAGCGGTTTTATAACCCATAGCGTATTATCACATAAAAGAAAAGCATACTCCTTATTACCTTGAACTATAGAAGTGCGTCTTTCATTCCAACTGAAAAGACCAAAATCAGGGGGGAAATTGATGCATTTCAAAGACTGACATTTCTATTAAAATGTACGCTTTTTTTGCGACATTGAAACGTAACACGAAGGCTGTCTTGTAAGAATACACATTGGTTGCGTGTACAATTAATATATTAATGAACCTATATACTTTTTTTTTGTATTAATTAAGTCGCCACTGCCTTTAATGGCAGTCTGTTGTACACAAAACGGAATGTAGACAGAACTCAATGAATGTGGCAGGTGGCAACAAGCGGGGCTAACTCTCGTGTGCAAAATGTATCTAGCAGGCGAGACTTTTTATAGCCTCCCCTTGTCAATAGAAAGATTGGGTCGATTGGAAAAAAAAATTGAGTCGCCCCATGTGAAATGGCTTTCTGTTATCATTGCCTGCCTTGTGCTAGGTCTGCTTTGGACTAATGAAGACACATTAGATCTAGATAGTGGATCTGGTATTGGGTTAAATGACTGGAATTAGACGGAGGATTAAAACAGGAACAAAACTATGGTGAGTGGATAGAATCACACGTTGTTAGTCTTATTTTATAATGTTACACTTGACAAGGAGGTAGATTTTACTATTAACTATTAGGCTTAGTTCATTATACAAATATTATCTTTGAATGTATGCATTAACAAAATAATCTAAGTGCATAACATATGAATGATTAATGAAATTAATGTAGGCCAGGGGTGGACTGGCTATATGGGCCGGTACCCAAATGGGCCGGTAGGGTCACCTAAAGGTCCACATGAATGCCACTTTGGTTCGTATTAAATTGTTAATGGCTTTATAACATTCTCTGAGCGTCGTGTTAAAAAAATCGTCTATAGATTCTACATTGTAGGTCCTAAATAGTCCTAATACTAATTTAATTTAAGACATTTTCCAAAATAATTTAATAGCCTACATCCGTAGAGAAGTGCAACTTGTAAGCTTCAACCTTTTAGGACCTACACACTTAGCGACTTAGCGATGAAAAAAGCAACATGGGGCCTTTATGTCTTATAGAGATATAGAGTATGCGTACAGTTATAGATATATTATTAAACTTAACATAACGATTTTGAGAACAGGTAAGCCTAGAATTGGAGGCCCATCGTATGATATACAATGTATGGGCCGGAGTGTATAGACATGACTGGGCCGATTTTGACACCCAGTCCACCCTTGATGTAGGCCTATAAATGATCCACACAATACGAGTAATTTATAAGAATAAATGATCTAATAAATAGAAATATGAGTAATTTATAAGACTGATAAATAAATAATCTACAGACCTAAAATATGAAAGATTTTAGATCTAACATTAAATGATCGTCCAACCTACAATATTAAGGATTTCTGGGACTGATAGGCAGAGCAGGATTGAAGTATAGGCTACAAGTTTCGCTTATGGCTCCCACATTCTTGGTACCCCCTTCCCCCCCCCCCCCAAAAAAAAAGACCGAATGAGTTTTTCATGAATAATAATAATGATAATGCCTTCGATCCCCAAGATTAAGGATAAATGCAGTGTTCACATGACAACGCGAGCCCAGTTGCGCCCAGCATATTTTCCCGACTTTCGTGCAGACAAAGCCGTTGTCCGCAGACGGTCTGTTTAAGTTTTCTTTCCGTCTTCTGGTCTTCAATAATGGCTTTCCTTTGAGTCTCAAATGTTTGTCCTACAGCTTTTGTGAGAGCTCTTCAGCTGTCTCTGTCAGAGGCCATCTGCTTCCAGCTACTTTCCGCTATGCCAGTGAGGGCGAAATGGCGCCCGAGTTGATCTTTATAGCGCTTACGGGGACACCTCTGTTACTCCATCCTCCTATGAGCTCGCCAAAGAAGATGGCCTTGGGCACTGTCAAGGTTCTTGTCTGTGTATTTCAACGCTGACTGCCAAATGTTAACTAATCATGAAGATAACCGTGACAACAAATATGAACAAAGAATGAAGATTCAGAATGGCGATTCACGGATATGTATATAGAGTTCGTCCATCGTGGTTCGATGATGACCACTTTGTCATCCAGGGGGCTGAGGGCTTTGCACTGGGGTTTTATAAGGCTGGTGAGACCTATGTGAGCCCGGAATGTTCGGCTGCACACTGGGCAGGTTATTCCAGCTAGAGCTAGTTCATGGGCCTTGCTTTTCTTCTCTGGCGTTCTTCTGCCAGCGTTGTTCTCTTTTCCTCAGCAACCTGTGCACCAGTTTTCACAGCGCGACGCCACGATGCTCTGTCATATGTCTCTGTCTCTCAGGTGGCTGGGTCTATGCTGAACGCCTTCAGAGCGCTTTTTCTGACCACCCTCCGAGCGCTTTCCTTCGCCTAGTTGGCCATACAAGAGTCGTTTAGGGATGCGGTGGTAACATGTAACTTGCTTATTGAACATATAAATAAAATACAGGCACAATTCTGGCAAATGGAGTTTCTAGTATCAATTAATATATAATAATAAAATCTCAATATCCAATAGACTGAATCATAGCTACACAAAAATACTTAGAGTCTATATATCAACTCTATAACTAAAATCCAATTGTCCTGAACTAAGGACTAAACCCACACTGTTTTAGTTACATTCCACTAAAAAAAATACATCTCACAAAGTAACAACGATCCAAAACAAAAACATCTCACAAAGTAACAACCAAAACAAAAACATCTCACAAAGTAACAACCAAAACAAAAACATCTCACAAAGTAACAACCAAAACAAAAACATCTCACAAAGTAACAACCAAAACAAAAACATCTCACAAAGTAACAACCAAAACAAAAACAATTTTGAAGTCAACGACGTGAATTGCCCCCCCCCTTTTTTTTTCTCCTCTAAAGTTAACAGGAAACCCAGGCTGACCAGAACTCAGTCCTGACAGACATATGGTCGTCTCCCGTGCGGGATAAGTGTCCGACCCAGCTCAGCTGTCGAATAGTAATTAGTTTTTTATATACTGTGCACACCGGCCTCCATTAATATGAATATCTACATCTAATATGTCCCTACCTATATATATCTTTATTGTTTATCAGTTTAAGTTTCTGGATATCTCAAAAAAATATTCAGCACTGGCATTTTACATCCTGGCTTATTAAGGGACCCATTTCTCAAATAGGACCTTAACAATTATTGTTATGTACAATACATCTTTGGGGATAGAAGGGTCGCAAGCACGCTATTCTGCCTCAACGTGGCGCTCGTGGGTAAACTACCATTAGAAGAAGTGGTTAGGCTAAATGAATAGCAAAACAAAACTCCCGTGGGGGTGGCCACGGGTAGGCGAGAGTTTACTCATTGCACTGGGCGGAGTTGAAAGAGAGCCCCCACGGCCCTGTCGATAATTCATGCGCCGTTCCTCAAGGGGCCGTTACACTAATGGCGAGCCCTCCACGGTTAGCTTGATACACCATAGGAAAATGGCGGAGATCCCCGGTGCACTCGGCCTTCGGCCATGTCAAGTCCATGCGCCCGGGGAGCCAGATGCATCGGAAATAGCAATGCTTTACATAGGCATTGACTTGGGTCCAGACAGAACGATGGTTCACGCAGGTTTTTTTTTTTTTACTGTTTGACGCTAAAACAGTTTTTTTTTCAAACTTAGAGCTCGAAGATGCTTCGGCTCAGCTCTTAGACGATCTAACGGATAGAAGGTCTATGAGATGCTTCTGAAAGTATAGAAGAAATCCGACCAATTCTTTTGATGTCAAGGTTAGGGAGAGTTACAAGTGTTTGTTTTTAAAATATAAGAAAACAGAAAAAAAAAGTTGACAGTTAAAGTTCAATTCTAGTTGGGCTGGCTGCACAGTTCCTCTCGTAAACCCAGTACCTTCAGAAACAGGTGAACATGACATCGCCATGATCACCTTCCCTACAAAGTACTGATTGGAAACAGATTTAAAAAACCAATTGTAATAATTTTAACGAACTACAAAAGATTTTATGTGGTGGCTGTGTGATAAAGCGCCTGGCTTCCGGACTGAGAATCCCGGGTTCGAATCCTGGTGAAGACTAAGACTTTTAATTTCGAGATCCTTGGGCGCCTCTGAGTCTAGCCAACTTGAATAGGTGCCTGACATTAGTTGGGAAAAGTAAAGGCACTCGGTAGTTGTGCTGGCCACATGACGCTCTAGTTTACCGTGGGCCTTAAAAACAGATGACCTTTACATCATCTGTCCTATACATTCGAAAGTCTGAAAGGAGAGCTTTGCTTCAACAAAATATTTTATAAAATCATACACCTTTGTAATGGTTATGGGGAAAATCCCTACCTCCCAAATGAATACCAGGGTATTATATAAAATGAGTCTATATAATGTCTCTCAAATTTTTCATATATATGTGTGTGTGTGTGTATATGTGTGTGTGTGTGTGCATGTATATATGCAACAGAAATGTATAAGTAATGCACACTGCTTCTTACAACTAATTGAAGTTTCTAGAGTTGACAGTTTTCAATTAACGCTGACAGTTCTGTCCCTTTGATTGCCGTCACAAATGGCGGGTATTCTCAGATTTTAATTAAGACTAGATTGAAACAGTTTAAAGTGCCTTAGTCAACAGAGCTCATGCTTTGGTCTCGAGATACCGTAGTTGTGGGAAGAACTGCACCCACTCGTTATATTTAAAGGATGGAGTTCTAGAGTTTAATACTTTTTGCTAGTAATGGCTAAAAATATAGGTATATATAGATATTGAAGATTTTCACGAGTAACAATGTCAGGATATTTTACAAAGTTTGTTCGTGTGGCATTTTACGTCTCCAGAGACGATCTTTTCCCTTTGCAACTTCTTGTGTGACTAAAGAGGCCAATCCTTGATACACAGCTGCGATCGCAGGTTGGGCATATATAATCACCAGGCGCCGTTGCATTTTCACCCTTCTTTCTGCGTCTGTTGTGTACGACATCTGCAATCTTTGACCCTTCCTTTATGCTCTCTCTCCATGTGGATCTATCCAGTGCCACCTCTTCCCAGTTGCCAGTGTCGATTTTGAAGAGCTTCATGTCGCGTTTCCATACATCCGTATAACGTAAAAGCGGGCGACCAGCGGATCTCCTGCCTTCTATTAGATCGTCATACAGGATGTCCTGTGGAAGTCGACCTAGTGGCATTCTACGAACGTGGCCAAGCCAGCCAAGGCGTCTGCTGCTGATAACAGAGCGGATGTCCTGGCACCCTGCTCTTTGTAGCACTTCCTCATTGGCTATCTTATCTTGCCATCTTCTTTTAAAGATCAACTCACTATGTATGTCTGTGAGGTAAAAAGTTTGTACACTTTATTTCTCCCACAACCTATCTCAGAACAAGCTAAAATTTTGCACAATTATTTCTTTTACCTGACAACACAAGAATCAATTTTTTAAAAAAGTTAACCAATTAGTTAATTAAGCATTGTTAATTAATTATTTTGTTTGGTATCTTAAACAAGGGAAAGAAATTTACTTGACAGATGTGGTGGTATAAGTTGAATTAGTCCCCTTGAGAAATCTGGAGCCCTAAGTAAACATTTTCTCATGCATGTAAACGATACCACCTTCTTCCCTCCCCTGTCAAAACTGGTCCAGACAAGTGATAGGATCATAGCGCATTGAGAAAGCTAAAAGCTAAAATTGGTAAAAAAATATTTTTATCGCACAGTTTTACATGTCTAGCTCGATCGTAAATATAATTACATGATTGATCCAAACTAATTGATACACTTACACTTAATATAAGCTTTGTTTTTTTTATGTATTTTAAAAACTGTTTTTTTTTTAAATTTTGGGATCTATGGGCGCCTCTGAGCCCACCAAGCTTTAATGGGTATCTTAAATTAGTGGAGGGAAAATTAAAGGCGGTTGGTTGTTGGTCGATCAAAACATTGGCGTATCCGGTGAATGAGGGATAACTCCGTAAAAATTTTCCTAAAACAAACTACCAATCTAAAAATGACGAAAAAAGGGGGATAGGCGTCGCCATCTTTTCTTAATGCTGCGCATTGAGTACTTCAAGATTGAGTGGGCGGGCTGTTGACGTGAAAGAAACAGGTACAGAGAATATTTTACGCCTTTGGGAATGTATTAACCCTCTTGCCACTAAGTCAACACTTGTTAACCCTATCTACCCTATCTTTATGTATACAATGATCAATGTTTGTTCCTCGAGACAAGAGACGGTGAGATGAAATCTACCTAGTTGATATTAGATTAACCCTTGTCCGCCCAATCATGTCCACCTTATTCGTGTCCATCTAACTCGTGTCCGCCCCATCCGTGTCCGCCCATAATGTGTCCGCACCCTAGTACAAAGTACTGGTTCGATGACATTAAGTTTAATGTTTACTTAACAGTATGTTTGTTTGTTAAAAATTTTTTCATGTTTCGGATGTTCCTTCAGAGTTGAAGATAATTTACTTCCTAGTCCAAACCTCCCCGCATGACGACGGGGGATGGGAGCGGGCAGGGTTTGAACCCGGGACCATCGATAAATCTAAACGACAGTCCAGCGTGCAAACCGCACGACCAGGCAGCCAGGGAAACGGATAAACAGCAGAAGAAAACTTTGAGCTAATCTAGAAGAAAACTTTGAGCTAATCTACAAGAAAACTTTGAGCTAATCTAGAAGAAAACTTTGAGCTAATCTGGAAGAAACCTTTGAGCTAATCTGGAAGAAAACTTTGAGCTAATCTAGAAGAAAACTTTGAGCTAATCTAGAAGAAAACGTTGAGCTAATATAGAAGAAAACTTTGAGCTAATCTAGAAGAAACCTTTGAGCTAATCTACAAGAAAACTTTGAGCTAATCTAGAAGAAGACTTTGAGCTAATCTAGAAGAAAACTTTGAGCTAATCTGGAAGAAAACTTTGAGCTAATCTAGGAGAAAACTTTGAGCTAATCTAGAAGAAAACTTTGAGCTAATCTAGAAGAAAACTTTGAGCTTATTCTGATCTACAAAGTTTGATATGGATTCACACGTATTTAGCTTACATGTAGCAGAGGATTGTGATGTCAGTACACTGCATTGTTTGAATTTTTAAGAGCCCAAAAATGAAATTCGTAGTTTTATACAAATTTCGTGAAAATTGTTTTCGGTCAAATTCAAGTTGAAAAGTCGATGCCTAGTTTACTCATTTGCGTCTGCTACCTTGACCTTGCCTGGAAAGGCCGAGGTAAGAGCGAGAAACTCTCGTCTGACTACATAACATGTCGGTGGATGCCATTTTGTTTAAATTTCTTTGCATTAAGTGCATTTACAAATAGACAGGAGGTGGGAAAGTTTTGCCGAGAGAGATAGAGAGAGACAGAGACAGACAGACAAAGAGAGAGACAGAGAGAATGGCAGAGACAGACAGAAAAAGCGTGAGACAGAAAGTGAAAGAGAGAAAAAGTGTGTAAGAGAGAGTGACAGACAGAGAGAGAGAGGGAGAGATAGAGAGAAAGAGAGCGAGAGATAGAAAGACAGAAGCACTAAGTAACTAGAGAATCAGGGAGAGACCGAGAAAAAAAGAGTCAGAATGAAAGAGACAGAGAATGAGATAGTCAAAGAGAGAGAAACAGAGAAAGAGAAAAGAGACAGAGAGAGAGAGAGAGAGAGAGAGAGAGATGGGAAGGTAAATAGTTACAAGATCAGAATTGAGGTTCGCAATGAAAAAGCTTAACAATAGATGAGGCTGAGTTGTAGATGATGATGATGTGGGGATGTTGAGTTGTAGATGATGATGTGGTGATGAATTAGTTGAGTTGTAGATGATGATGTGCTGATGTTGAGTTGTTGTAGATGATGATTTAATGATGTTGAGTTGTTGTAGGTGATGATGTAATGATGAATTGTGATGAAGCTGTTTTGTTGATTTTTTTTTTTTTTGTAATGGTGTTGCAATAAAGTTACAACTAGGCTGTATTGGTGTTGTGATAATGTTATAGTTATCTTGTTATATTAGCGTGGAAGGTGAAAGGGTTAAAGCGATGATATGAAAGTGTTACGTGTTGATGTGATAGTGTGTGTGTGTGTGCCCTGCCTTAAAGATGAGATAAGTGCGTCATAGTTATTACGCAATTGAAATATTGTTATGACAGGATACAAATTTAATACGTCATTGTATTCAATACATCCTAATCATGTGACCACTCAAAAGCTTTTCGATTTCCTGCTGCTATTGTGTACTACAGTATAGTGCAGGGGTTCTCAACCTGTGAGTCGCGACCCCTTTTGGGGTTGAATGACCATTTGCCAGGTGTCGCCTAAGACCATCGGAAATTTCGGTTTCTCGTCTATTTTTCATTGCAAGTTGTTTTTTTTTTCATGCTATTTCTTAAGTGTTGTAACAAACACGTTTACCATAGATGGTATACATTATAAAGATAAACTTTATTTTGTAATTTAAGCAAGTAAAATTAGATGATGCTTTTGCTATGTAAATAAATCATAGATTTCATATATATATATATATACATTTAAAATTTGATTATGATTTTATAACATTAGCTAAATCATATTTAGGGTCTACCTACGCCTATGAACGAAATAAATTTTACGGTTGGGGGTCGCCGCCTAGGGGGGAATCGTATAAGGGGGTCGCTGAGCTAAAAAGGTTGAGAACCGCTGGTATAGTGGCTTACATGATTGATTTACACTACATACAAAAACCGCAAGAACTAGGTTTTAAAACTTAAGCATATCCCCAATACTAAATGTACACAATATGAGTCCTGAGTCAGGAACTACAACCACCGAAAACTTTAGAGCATCAATAACATGTTTTACTATAAGAACCCCCCCCCCCCCCCCAATTAAGAAAGTCAAATATTAAATGGTTTTCGTTGCGAATATTTATTTAGCACTCGTCTGAAACTACTCCCAAAATAAAAAAACAAATGTATAAGCTTAAACAGGGATTCTAAAAACTTGTTGATTCGGGGACCCTTTTAGATAGTTAAAAAAAAAGTAAAGTTCCCTTTTCAGAACTTGTGATGTATAAGACAGATGGCCAACGGTTAACGAGCAGGGTGTCATGTGGCCAACATAACCACCAAGCGCTTTTACTTTCCCCAACTAAAGTCGGGTACCCACTAGAGTTGAGTCTGGGGCGCCCTAAAAATCCCGAAATTTAAAATCCCAGTCTTCAGCGAGATTCAGATCCGGGACCCCAGGTTCGGAAGCCAAGTGCTTGACCTCTCAACCTCCGCGCCCCCACCCTTTTATATAGTGAGGACTTACTCATGGACTTACCCATGGACTTACCCATGGACTTACCCATGGACTGACCCATGGACTTACCCATGGACCTACCCATGGACCTACCCATGGACTTACCCATGGACTTACCCATGGACTTACCCATGGACTTACCCATGGACTTACCCATGGACTTACCCATGGACTTACCCATGGACCTACCCATGGACTTACCCATGGACTTACCCATGGACTTACCCATGGACTTACCCATGGACTTACCCATGGACGGACAGTACAGAAGCTAAAACTGTCCAACAAAGAAACAAATGTTGAAGAAGTGTTGAATTGAAAGTATAACTTTGGTTTAAAATAGACATTAAAAAAAAATGAATGAATGAGTTTGAATTGATTTTCTGAAAGTATTTAAGATCGGCTCCATGTTTGTAATTAGCAACCGCAAATGTCCACAACTTCACTTTCCAGTCCGTTTTTTTTATTTTTTTATTTGTGATGAGGTTCATAGCGTCATTGAATCTACGTTCTACCAATATGGTGATGGGAAAGCAGTCGATTTTTTTGGTCACAATAATCTACAATGCAGGATATAAAAATATAATCTTTTTTTTTTTTCTTAAATGCAGTATTTGTGCTATCTCACAGACCTATATAAGTAATATATATATATATATATATATATATATATAGGTCTGTGTGCTAATCCATGTTCGAATATTGGTTTGTGGATATTTCATCAGGTGGTACCAGTGTGTATCTGTGATAGAGACCTGAGTTTGTCCACGCGCAACAAAAGAGTTCAATACCCAGTCGGGAATATCCAAGTGGAGAATGTGTTCAAATCTTTGGTTTAGGTCGTGATTAAATAGATCTAGTACGTAATAGACACATTTTTAACAGTAGTGAGGGGTGAGCTGGTTATTATTAAACTTATACGATCATCATTTCATCTTTCATCGGACCCCCAACAATCGTCTCTCGGACTCCTGGGGGTACGCGAACCACAATTTGTGAACCTCTGATCTAGATTGGTATTCTTGAGCTCTTAGAGAAAAATAAACATATTTCGAAAACCAAAATTTTTGTTATTCAGCATTTAAGCAGAGTTCCTTCCCTTTTTCTTTTTCTCGGTGTGAATGCGTAGTTACCTTTTATGAGAATTTATGATGTTCATAAAATTATTGACAATATTTTCCGTTCCTTTACACATGCTTTGAAATGATAATATTTTTGTTCCAAATTTGTATAAGAAAACCAAATACTTCCCCCCCCCCGCCCCCTTTTATTTGCCGTCTCGTAGGTGTACAGAGAGTCGCTATGACCTCGCAATGACCTGGCTGATTATTATGCAAATGAACCCTGTCTAGATATTCAACGGAGGTAGGTGTCATTGGTGTAGACATATATATTCTAGTCAATATTGGATTATGACCGTTGTGGTCGCTTTCGCCTTTTCAGCTGCGAACGTTTTGGAAAATTTGATTGTATTTGAATTCCCCCCCCCTCCCCTCCCCTTCTATCTATGGCCAACTAACCGTCACTTTTTTAGAAAGATTTGACTTGGACAAACAGACGGGAGGTGCTTCGACGTGTAATGCGTTGCGAAATAAGTCGGGAAAGTAACGTTTTCAAATGTATCGTCCGGGTTTTCCCGTTTATCTTGTTTCCATTTTCCCGTGTGAGTTTTTTTGAAGTTTTTCGCCAGGCGTAGAGTCTTTCGTGGTGCTCTAGGTTTAATTGTAGGTATAACTTTAACTCTTTCTCTATTATTTGACGATGCCATCGTTGATTTGAGCCCCATTAAATTTCTGTTATGTTTTTTTTTATAGACATTAATTTGTGTCATGTAAAAAAAAGCATGCATCGCTCTTCAAGTCTATAAAATTTAAATATTTTCTGGTAACAAAGTTCTAGAAGTTTAATCACAACAGGAAGTGAGCTACAAATAAACAAAATGAATAATTCCGTTGATCATGGATAATAATTACGTAGGGAAAGAGTTAAGTTACAAGTGATGGTTGCTTTTTTTTGCTAGAGTGTGAAACACTAACTCATGGTAACCAAGTACAGGCTTCAGATGAACTCACATGATGCTGTGAGGACATGTTCTGTATATGTCTCCTCGTAAGACAACGGATATGCCCACGCAGGGCCGGCCTTTGGTAAATGGAGGCCCTTGGTGTACATATTTCATAAATGGTGACAAGTTGGGCATCTGTAATCACCAGGTGCCGCTGCACTTTCACCTTTCTTTCTAATTCTGGCGTACCGTACGCCATCTGCTATCTAGGACCCTTCCAATATGCCTACATCTGTTCTGTATACCTTAAAAGTGGGCGACCTGGTCGACAATATAAAAGAAAACAAGGTTACAACGACAGTTTGTGTTGAAACCCAAACTCAAAAACGGCCCCCGAAGTGGTCCACCCAGGCAGGTAAAAAGGCAGGTTTTAATATTTTCAGAAAGAACATCAGAATGAAATTCTATCAAAGACAAATGACAGAGAAAAATGGAGAAAAAGGGTTTGACAGATCTTGTGTGGTGTCCCAGCGGTCCAGCAGACCAAAGAATATGTGAATGTGAAGTTAAATGTTAACCTGGCCTAACTGATTTCTTATAATGAATATCTCATTGATCTAATTGTTTTGTAAAGAGTCAATCTCTTATTCAAATCCTCAAGAAAAAAACATTTCCGTAAAAAGAAAAAAAATTCCCCTTGGTTGAGTGTTCTATATCTTTAGTGCAGCCGTGCAGTTCACGCGATAATATGAAAAACTACTTATTAATTGTTGTTTTAAATTATTTCCAACTTATCTGCATACTAAATAGATTTTTTCTCTTTAAAAAAATAGTTAACTTTTTGTTTTGTGTAAATGTAGTTGTTAGTATTACTTAACTTAGCAATACAAATGTAAAAAAAATATTTTTGGACGAAAACTCTGAAACCTTTTGCTTTGTACATACTTCATATGGTACTAAAGAGCCTCCCGTGTTTGTTACTATTTATAGTGAATAGTTGTAAAATTGGTGTATTTTTATGAAAAATCTGCTTGCATAGATCATTTTTAAAATTAGATGATTCACTTTCGAAAAAGAAAAAAGTAGCCGTTGCGTCAGAACTTTGAATAATCTAAAATATCATGATCTCCGATTTTCATTTTCTCTTATAGTTTCTGAGATCTAAACGGGACGGACGGACGGACAGACATGCCACACAAAACTAATAGTCTCTTTTCCCCTTTCGGGGGCCGCTAAAAATCCACAGATCATAAGATTCTGTAAAAGTTTTCTTTTCAACAGCGTGAAGAAAAATTGTTTAAAAACATTCATCTATTTTTGAGTTGATGTAGAAGACTGAACATTTGAATTTGATTAATGGATGCAGTGCAATTAGAGTAAAAACCGGACATCTTCACAATTAAGTACAATGACTACCGGACGGACATCACGAACTGTAAAAGGAGGACATGCCCTCCTTTGGCCGGATGTCTGGAATGCTGAGATTCACTGAGAAAGAGTTACTCGATTTACTGGCCAGGTTGGTTTTTTTTTTTAGATATTAAACTTTTCAAAACTTCAGTCGGTCACAGTTGCCAGATTTGTTCAGTTTGAACTCGTCAAATAAACGTGAAGGACTTTCCCGCTACTAGAAGTTAGTCAGCACTCTCGAGTTCACTGCAAGTTCCTGGCCAGGTTTATCCAAATACTCACACCACCCTTCATCAGTTCCACTTCATTTGCATAATTATTTATTTTTAGTCTCTTTCTAAAATAACTTACGTGACGCTGTATGTTTGGGATTGCTCCTCTGTCCGTTTCAGCTCAAGAGAATAGGATTTGCAGTTTTTAAGGAAATATTTCTCTGCCCTTTCCTCAATGAGTGTCGTGTTATTATAGATAGGGTCTTCCGTTTTATGCATTTTTCTTGTACCTTTCTTAAATATATAGACTTCTCTTTGTTATATGATTTTAAAATATTTAGGTCCACGCAGTACAGTTTTACGACCTTGAAAAAAGAACATACCTCCTCTATACAACTTAAAGAGCGATTATTTTTTAAATTTTTTTTTTTTACCTCGAATCCCCCCCCCCCCCCCAATAGTAGATTCCTGGCTAAGCAAATGTATAGATCTACTAGACCCTATAATAGTTCAATGATAGAGCTTTAGATCTGGATTTAGAAAGACGATGCGCACAATTTTACTGAACATTAATTTATTCAACTCTTCAAGGAATGCAGAAATACCCGAAGATGTACAGACAATGTTCAAGATCAATATTTTCTCTTGCTTGAGCCAAATTTAAATGTATTTCTTATTTTACTTTGAAAAAATTTATGACGGTCGATCTAGAGTTCTCCCTGTGTGGGCCGATATATATCAACTGTCAAATTTTCTTGGAAAATCGTTAGAGCCGTTTTCGAGATACATGACCAGGTTCCACCCAGGTTCCGTGAAGGTATGAGTTGAATTGAGGTATTGTAGTAAAGAAGACGATTACGTCCTACACGTATCCATCTGCTCATCGTATGTAGGCTATAAACTTAAGACTCTGTTAAGTCATTGGTTTTCCTGACAGACAGGGTATGCTCTACGTAAAACACTGAACCATAACTTACACATACAAAAACATAACCTAATAAAAGACTCGTACTAGCGCACAGATTAAGGCACATTTCTTATTCTACATGCTAGGACGAATTTGTGCAAGTCATCCTTTTTTCTTTAGTGCAATAAAAGCATGTAACGGGTTGCCTGAATCAGCCAGGAAAACCAATGGCTTAAAAGAGTTTACGTCACTGATTAACATGCATGACTAGATTCTTTTTTTATTATTGACTTGACCCTTTACAAAACAATTAGAGCAATTATATATTCATTATAAGACATTAGTTAGGCCAGGTTCACATCTAACCTCACATTCACTCTCACCTATCCTTTGGTCTGTGGACCGCTGGGGCACCACACAAGATCCGTCAACCTTCTTTCTCCATTCTTCTCTGTCATTCGTCTTTGATAGAATTTCATTCTGATGTTCTTTCTGAAAATATTGAAACCTGCCTTTTTACCTGCCTGGGTGGACCACTTCGGGGGGCCGATTTTGAGTTTGTGTCTCCACACAAACTGTCTTTGTAACCTTGTTTAAAATTTCATTTTTAGTTAGCAAACTAGTAAGAAAGAAAAAAAAAAGTCTTTCAGACTTTGGGATGTTTATTGTTGTTAATACGATAACCGCGAGGACAGTGGAAAGGTTCAACGACCACTGTCCGAGATACCAGGCCATCTGGCAACTACCCAGCTAGAGCCTAGAAGAGTAGCTGAAGAGAAATATTGATTGTATTTGACATTGGAAAGTAATCGAAATTATAATTAATTTAAATTTCTCAAATCATAAAATAAATGTAGTCGTGAAGATTATGAATATTAAAAGACGTTGGACTCGTTTTGATTAGCAGTGATCGGCGTTTCTTTGTATATATGCATGTATGTGTATATATGTCCCTGAGTATGTGTGTATGTCTCTGTGAACGTGTGCGTCTATGCATATGTTAGTCTAAGTCAGGTGTTCTAAACCTTTGGGTCGCGACCCCCTTGGGGGTCGATTGACGATTTGCCAGGGGTGCGCCTAGACCATCGAAAATATGGATTGTTATTGTCTATTCTTCTGTTGCTGTGTGGGTGGGGGTCGCAGCAGAGTGGGGGATTGTAAAAAGGGGTCGCCGAGCATAAAAGGTTGAGAACCGCTAGTCTAAGTGTCCCTAAGTGTGTGTGTGTGTGTATGGCTCTTGCTATATGTGTGTCTCTTTGTGTCTGTGTGTGCCCGCTATCATTAAAAAATCTTTCCTTTGTTTTTCCTTTCTGCTTTTTTTTTTTCATCTCCAGAAAAATAAATTGCATCTAGTAGAAGGCGAAATAAATGAAATTGGAATAGCAAGAAATCAAAGTTGCCAGCTAATTATCGAGTCGAACGCAATGAAATTTTACGCAGGTGGGGGGGGGGCGTAGTGCGGGAGGGGGCACATACCCAGGGGCGGGTAGCGCGGTAAGTGGGGGCGGGGGAAGGCACGGACATCTCAATCAGAAGCATTGTTCTCCCCAGATTCTGAAAGACTTCTAGCACACCAGTCCTGTCACAAATACAAGAAAAAACGATAGTAGGGGAAAAATAGTGATAGTAAGATTGAGGATCGATTTTCTGTTGTGGTATCGATTGTCTGCTTCAAGAAAACTCAATCGTTTGATGAAGTTGTTGTTTGTTTTTTTAATAACATATATGCGTCTAGTATCACGTGTGTGTGTGTGAGAGAGAAAGAGAGAGAGAAAGAGGTTGATTACATATATATATATGTCTAGCATCACGTGTGTGTGTGTGAGAGAAAGAGAGAGAAAGAGAGAGAGGTTGATTACATATATATGTCTAGTATCATGTGTGTGTGTGTGAGGTTGTGTGATATGGGATATGTGTGAACGAATCAAATACTCTACTCGTTAGATCGCATCCGTTCAAAGTTTTTAGGGCGTGTTTAAAATGTCAATAGCGAATAAAACAAACACTTACACAGAAACTCACAAAACACTCAGAACACAAACACACACACACACACGCAAAAACACAATACACACAAAAAACTCAGTGGCGTAGCTAAGAACTTGGGGGCCCGGGGCGCTTGACCTTTAAAGGGACCCCTGCATTTTTGACATTCGACATCATGGCATGAGATAATGTACTTAATAAATATATAAGTCTAAATTTCACTTGGTACAGGATATCAGTAACATTAACAAAATATAATCATTAAGACTTTTAATGAAAAACACCGTTGTTTATTGGCGAGATAACTCACAAGTGACAAATCTCAGCTCATATCGCCTCACGCAAAGGCCATCTATAACATCATCTAGACTAGATCAATGCCGTCTAGTATTTTTGACTCCACGTGAATAGCAGTGACGTAATATTAATATTAATATTACTTACTCTAGACAAAAATTAGGACATTCACTTAGGGGAGGAGGCCTATCGAATTAGGACCCCACTCCCCACAGCCTAGCTACGCTACTGCAAACACTCACACTCAAACACACGCGCTGGTAAATGAGATTATTATAAGCAATGAGTTTATTAAGAAGGATATGGTTGTTATTTCATTCAACATTTAATGTCCTGATATAAAGCTAGTCTGGAACCTTAAATGCCTGATAATAAACGCGAAATCATCTTATCTTTTCTTGTAAATTACAGGCGTTCTTTTAAAAGAGGAGATAATCACGTCCTATGCATCTCTGTGCTACTGTAGTCGTGCATGTCAATAGAAGACTTCAACTCTGCTAAGTCGTTGGTGTTCCTGTCTGACTCAGGCAACCCATTCCATGTGCTAATGGCACTGTGGAAGAAGGAGCACTTGTACGAATTCGTCCTAGAATCATTGGCCTCCTTCAGTCGTAGAACGACCATGGTTCATCTCGCACACTTCCTCTTGTGGCACTCCCGTCCACAAATATCGCATATTAAGTTGGCTTTTGCTTCGGTGGTAGAGGAGCTGGCCATTTTTCAAGTTGTCCGTTTTTCTCCCAGGGCTGAGGCCCATGTTCTTTCGCTATCCATAGCTTTCTTGGTCACTGTCTCTCTCCATCTGGTGCGGTCTAGAGCTATGTCTTCCCAATGGTTAGTATTGATGTTCACTGATTTTAGGTCCCGTCCTAGCATATGGAATAAGAAATGTGCTTTTAAAACATCGCTGTTTATAAGCAAAAGAAAATCCATGAACATTCAAAGTTTAATATTCTATTACAGACAACAAGAGACTTATCTCTTTTTGTGGTATGCTACTGTAAGCCTTGTATTTAACCTCAAAACAATTAACCATTGATACTGACCATTGAGAAGACATAGCCCGTACTAGATGGAGATAGACGGTGACTCACCGTGACCAAGAAGGCTATGGACACTGGACAGTGAAAAAACATGGGCCTCAGTTCTGAAAGAAAAGCATGTCATACGAAAAATGGCCGGCTCCTCTACCACCAAAGTGAAAAAAAAGCCACCTGCGATATATGTGGATGGGAGTGTCTGTCCAAAATAGGGCTCCACAGTCACATGAAAAAGTGTTGGAGATGAACCATGGTCGCTCTACGACTGAAGAAGGCTAATGTGGTGATCATTGCCCTGCAAGCTGAACTCGATCTTTAAAATAATAGCTTTATTGTTAACGTTTGCTAGTTTCACACTTTTTAGCAGACGACCTGATTCTCCACACAAGGCTTATTCCCCCTCTACGAGTTCTGTCAATATTTAAAACAATTAATTAATTACTTGTTGATAACATGATTGATCCATTTTCGATTGATTCGTGTGTTGTCCTCGACATTAAATAATTGTGCAAAGTTTTAACTTGATCCGAGAAGTGGGAGAAATAATGTGGATAAGTTTTTGACCAGGCAAAAGGGAGGGAGGAGGGGTGTGTGAAATTTCTGTTTTTCCAGTGAATAGAACAAGATAAAGTGACACAAACGAGGTCATCAAGGCACATTTGTACAAAGCTTATAACAACTCAGCCTGTCTAAAAATCCACCCTTCCCATATTAATAGTTAATTCTTACTATAACAGAATCAAGCGTATTAATAATGAAATCTTTCTTTTCTTTTTTTTTTTTGCTAATTGTTAGACAACTCTTCACTGAGAGACCTATGAAAACAGTACGAGTTCTTCTCCTTTGCAGACGTCAGCCATGAAGTTGTCTAGCATCGGAAGCGAGGCCAAACGTGCAGACGGCGACGGAGGTCTTCCTGTTTCCATTTCTGAGTCTGTCAAGTCAGATGCGTCACACAAGTCAGACATAAAAAATGTTGCGGTTAGTAATTTAATTTTTCTGAAAGACAATAGTAATGCGTTGTCTGTCTAGCATAGCCTATCCACATAATATAGAGATTCGAACTCGTTTCCCCACGATTCGGAAGCAAAGCGCTATACCAGTCGGCCCTCTCACTAATTATTAATAACTAACAGCAATCAAATGAAAAAATCTTCCTTTTTTTAAAAACATAATTAGCTTGCATTATTTTGGTATATTTAGCTTCTTTTTTTTTTCTCTGACAGACAGAAAACATGAATACAACAAGTGTTATAAACTTACGCACTTAACATGCCGTTGGGTAATTTGTTGGTTTTGGATTCCAGCTACGTGATTTATAGAGACAGACAAATTCAAGACAGTCATAAATGACACACTGAAGAAATACAATATTTTATTTTTGTATTAGGGCAATGAAAATAAATTGTATTATTATTTCTTGAAATCTAAATGGGAGTCACTTCAAATTTTGTCAGCTGCAAAGTTAGTTTGACCTTTGACCTATTTAGTTAGCAGACGGCAAATAGTAGCGGACAAATGAACTTTTTTTCAACAATTTCTTTTCCAATATTTGTAGTTTTGTTATAGACGGGTCTATAGCTAGTAACTTTTATTAACATGGTAGGTGTGGCTAGATGCAATATTACGACATCATTTCAATATCAGGCTTGCGGTCCAACAGACTACGTCAGAGGGTCTCAACCATTTAAGCTCGGCGACACCTTTTTACAATCCCCCACTCTGCCGCGACTCCACCACCACACACACACACAGCAATAGAAGAGTAGACAATAACAATCCTTTTATAGGCGACCCCTGGCAAATGGTCCATTGACCCCCAAGGTGGTCGCGATCCACAGGTTGAGAACCCCTGGACTAAGTGATAGGTAAGGTAAGTATTGGACATTTTCACACATGGGGGTAAATCTTTTAAATAGCAAGCTTTTTGGTGTGTCTGGTGTATCCGGAATACGCAAGTATTGCTAAGTGAAGTATTTTGATAAATCATGTCCTAATTTTTGTAAACTCTGTAGAATCAAAATCGTGAGATCTTTCGCTCGAAGCAAGTGATTTGTTCAGTTGGCAACAGTGATCATTCAATATGACGCCCTTGACATTTTTTAGTTTATCTATTTATCTCAAAATTTCTTCCTTTTCGTATGTTTTTTCTTCGCTCCCACTATATCGCCACCATATTTCTTAATATCCCTTATTCTTTTTTTTTTCTCTTACTGAATTCTAATACTTCAAGAACATAAGCGGGAAGATAAACATCAGACATCAGATTGTTAGGATTATTTTTTTACCTTTACCTTTACCTATCCCTTAGTCTGTTGGACCGTTGGGGCACCAGGCAAGATTCTTCGACCAACCGTCTTTCTTCGTTAACTTAAAGAGGAACAAACCATAATCCCGTTGTTACATAGAACAAATGTCAAAATTGAAGAACTATTTTAATTGTATAATGAAAGTGTATGTAATGTCCTTGTGCTTGTCCCTTGAATCCCCCCCCCCTTTTGGATATAGATAAGTGAAAATTAAACTTTTTGGGGGGGGGGGGAACCTACATTATGTTTGCTAACAGCGCACTATAAATTTAATTATTATTATTTTCGCAGATTACGCCCCTGAAAGCTCCGATGGAGATAAAGAATGCGCTCCGGCGTCAGAGGAGAATGTTTGGCATCAACTACGCTCCACCGCCGACGGCGCAGTCTACTCTCGCCAAGCCCACGTACCGGGCGGTGCTTCCAGAGGCGTTTCAGCCGAGCTGCACGCGGTACACCATCACGACTTCTCACAGCTTAACGGGAGACACGCCCAAGGGGGAAGAGCCCAACTACATCGTCACACGCGTAACGGACAACGTGGGCTCCCGTGGCGGCGTTGTTTACGAGAAGAGACTCGAAAGCGCCAGCATAGCATCAGCGAAGAACGCCGACATAGCTAGAGCTGCGGGTAATTTGCCGAGAGCCACCTTATCCACGAACAAGTTCAAACAAACTCCGGAGAACTACGAAACACTGGCAAGCTCAAGAAGCAACGCCCCTGACACTTCATCAAAGTACCATAATAGCCTTCGACTCAACGGGTTTCAGAAAATGGCAATGGCACCCAAAGATGTGTCGGACCTTCATCATGTCAGCAAAACCCTCTCTCCTGGGTTCAGGGTAAAAGCTCCCATCGAGTCTAACAATTTGTTCGGATTCAGCAGGTCGCAGACGTCGGATCGTTTGACTCTGCGTAACCATGACAACAACGTCGTTCGCCGCATGTCGTACGACGATGACCTTGGCCTGCACAGGGTGATCCGCGAGGACTATGTCTCCTTTGATCAAGGTCGACGTGGAAAAGTCCATTTAAGCTTCCCGCCGACGATCCGATTACACGATGCGGTGGACTCCTCAAGAGGAGGCTACCTTGACGTCACGTCTCCACTTCGGGCGGACCCAAAGACAGTCTCCGAGATCAGCGCATTATCCAAGCAGGAAATGAGTGAACCAATAGACGAGACACAAAACCATTCAGGGAAATTCTCTGCGGTATCGTCAATGGATCTAGCAGACAGCATTATCAAAGCAGTCAACGAAAACATCAACGAGGTGTACCAGCTATGCCAAACCAAGGTCAAGTACTCAGACTTTATAGAAAAAAACCAGCCCCATCGTTTGTCTAGTAACGAAACGCAGTGGAATGGCTCTGAAATCAAATTGAAAGAAAATGCCCTCAACGAACCAACTTCGAAAAAAAATAATCAAACAAAATCAGCCTTGACATTCCCCAAGAGGACCAATTTACTTCCGAATCTACAACTCCGGCAGCGAGGTATGTCTACATTGTTACAAGGGTCAGATGCGAGATCGATACTGAACCATCTTCACGATTCCGATTCCAAAGAGGATCAGGCATTGGTATCGATGTCCGCTCTGCCAGAACCCGAAATAGACTACGACAAGCCGATTACCATTATCATTGAGTGTAACCGTGAAGGCTCCCTTAAGAGCACTCGACCCATCTTGAAACAAACCAGCAAGTCAAACAACGGTTTTGGAAATTTCGAGAAACCGAGAGACGGGGATTTGAATAACAACAAACTTACTCAGCTGAGCTTTGCACTCGGCACTCAGAATGTCGTTGAGCACGGCACTAAACCGGATGTTGATGCCGCTACCGACAGCAGGAGCGTTCATAAAAAGTATCAACCTGAATCGAATGAGCTAACTCTAGGCAAAGGGAGACTAGTCAGATTTAATGCGGATCCAAAAATACATGAGTTTGCTCCCACTGATCCTGTTCTTTCCCCTAAATAAGTATTTTCAATGGTTGGGGACTTCATCTCTTAATTCCGACTTCTGGTCATATAAATATCTATTTATTTTGCTGTAGGCCTACTTTTTTTTATTTACATGACGAGGAAACAGCTGAGGGTTTTCCTTCCAGTAGTGCGGATCACCCAACAACAAGCAATAGCAAAAAGATTATTTAAAAAAATACAAAGCTTACCTAAGGAAAGAACACCATTTCCTGAAAATTACAGGGTTTGGCTGCCTTTCTACTATATAAAACAAAATAAATTAATATTAATACTAAATGTTTAACTAATTGTTAAATTTAAGGATTGATTTGTGTATTGTCATCGATTATCAATAATTATGCAAAATTTCAAATTGATCCGTAGATTAAGTTAAGTAGCATTTATTCCTATTATTTCGATAGCGAATAAAATAATTATTCATTCATAATTAATCTAGCTAAGTTTTTTTTATTGATTCATCTCTTGTCAGGTTTATAAATAATTGTGCAAAGTTTCAACTTGATCCGAGAATGGGAAATATGAGAAAAAACATGTTCAGACTTTTTAACCAGACAGACAGACAGACAGACAGAGTGAGTTGATATAATCTTTGTATATATATTCCGATTCTATTCCCTCTGATCATACCACTTCTAATCACACATTTACAAGCGGTGATAATCTGAGACTAACTTGGTGCCCGACTTTGTGCATATTATTGATTCCGTTTTGACATAATGCTACCAGCTCTCAAATTCATGTTTTTTTTTTTTATATACTTCATGTTCGGTTTCAATAAAGTTATATTATTTATTCAATAATAAGAAAGTTATATTTTACTTTAGAAATATAAACAAACATCTATACATGTATGTATGTATTTCGAACAATCTCAATTATAGGAATTAGTTATGAATGTAAGCACTCCACCAAGTATGACTACAGCTATAGCTTCCAATGACATGTGTCACAAATGGCTTCTAATGACCAGTCCAACCCCTGGCTTTCGCAGTGGCTCAGATATTGACTTTGGCGGAATTTTTATCAATGTCAGGGGAAGAGGAGTAACTGGTGTCGAAAACAGTTATCCTCCTTGGAGAAGAGAAATTCTGAAACCAAGCGTCTTCTGCCATGCAGCTATACCCAATCATATGACTGGAGGGGCTCGTTATCTTTGGCTTCCCATCTAGAAGAAGGAAAACTCTGAATTCAAACCTCAAAACTGCCTTGCAGCTATACCTATACATGGGAAAGGCTTCGGGAGTCGAGTCTGTGAAAAAAATCAGGAGTCGGCGACCTTTAGGCAGCTTGAAGAACACAGTGTATGTACCACCCAGGCAAAACCTGCGACTCCGTTGATCCCAAACTGTATCTGTCTTTCACGTTCCATTGAACACAACAGCTGTGTGGAAGGGGCGGGGGAACTGATGTGGGGGGCGATATTTTTCCCCTTTACAGCTGATGTCCAGGCATTAATCTCATTTCTAGGACTGAAGGAGGCCATAGATTTTAACGATGTTTTTGAATTCTCTGTAGTTCGTGTTTTGTTGCTTTGTTTCAAGAGGTTGATGTTGTAAGTGAGAACGGTTGGAATAGTTCTAGTGATATTTATTTAAATTCATAATCGTCTGACCTTTGTGTTCCTCGTGGAACTTATAACATCAGTAACTAGAAAACCAGAAACAAATACATTTTTTTTGAAACACGAAGCTTACGTGAAGTGTAGTTGTATCGATTAGTTTGGATCCGTCATGTAATTAAATTGGTAATAGATCTAGACCAACGACAAATTGGTAATAGATCTAGACCAACGACAAATTGGTAATAGATCTAGACCAACGACAAATTGGTAATAGATCTAGACCAACGACAAATTGGTAATAGATCTAGACCAACGACAAATTGGTAATAGATCTAGACCAACGACAATAAATCTGTGCGATTGATAATATTTATACCAATTGTTTTTGTTTAGCGCTATTTCACGCTTTTAGTTTTCTCAATCCGCCAAATTTATTGAAACTATTTTCCCTGTTTCAGATATTTCTTCAGGGTTGGAGGACGACGGGGGATGGGAGCTGGCAGGGTTTGAGCCCGGGACCATCGATAAGTCCTAACGACAGTCCAGTGCGCCATTCTCACGACCAGGCAGCCATCCGCTATGATCCTATCTTATCTTATCCTATCTTATCGTATCCTATCTTATCTCATCTGTACCAGTTGGGGGGAAAAATGTTTGGACCTACTAGAAAATATTGTTTGTTTCAATTTAGGGTGTGACCTATATAAATAGGACTAACTCAGCTTCTATCATCACTTCAGTCTACAATATCTTCCCCTCGTTTGAGATACCAAACACAATATTTAATTACCAAATAGTTAATTGACCAATTGTTGTTGTTTTTTTAATGGATTCTTGTCTTGTTTGTTAAAAGAAATAATTTTGCCAAAATTTCAGCTTGATCCAAAATTGGGTGTCTGAGAAATATAAACGTGTCCAAACTTTGTACCAGACAGACAGACATACTGAGTTGATATAAGCTTTGTAAAATAGGCACAGTCTCTTGCTAGTCTTTAAATTGCTTCCCAGTTCATTTCTACCCTCTGTATCGTCTAGACTCCTCTGTGGAGCTCTACTTTAGCCCAAGGCTATGATTGGGTTTCAGAAGCAATATTTTTCCCCAGGTTGTTAGCCATTCACACAATCTTATTTTATCCCTCAAGTCACGTGATATCTACAATGGTTTAAAGTTCTTGTCATGTGACTTTTTAAAGAGTCATATAAACCAATTTTCTAGAGATGGATAAAGATCATTACCAATTCTCATACCCATGATTATCCTTTCTCATTGTTTGAGCTTTAGTCTAGAATAATCGTGTTCAATAACTCTATATAGTCTAGAATAATCTTGTTCAATAACTTTAGATAGCCTAGAATAATCTTGTTCAATAACTTTAGATAGTCTAGAATAATCGTGTTCAATAACTTTAGATAGTCTAGAATAATCGTGTTCAATAACTTTAGATAGTCTAGAATAATCGTGTTCAATAACTTTAGATAGTCTAGAATAGCCTCGATCAAAAACAAGTTTGTTTTATAACACACATACATAAAACAGAATGTGATGTCACCATTTGGAAAGTTGCGTGGGAATAGTTTTGTATCGGGATTCGGACTCGAAGCTAGTGCTTAACGGGGCGCGGTGGCTGAGTGGTTAAGCGTTTGGCTTCCGAATCCTGGGTCCTGGGTTCGAACCTCTGTGAAGACAGGGATTCTGAATTTTCAGGGCGCCTTTAAGTCCACCAAACTCTAATGGGTACCTGACTTTATTTTGGGAAAAGTAAAAGCAGTTGGTCGTTGTGGCCACATGACACCCTCGTTAACCGTAGGCCTCAGAAACATCATCTATGCATCATTTTCCCTATAGATCACAAGGTCTGAAATGGGAACTTTTTATCTAAGTTATGTATCACAACGCTAAAGGACTTTCGGTTCAAGACAATATTTGCTTACTCGGTCAGACTTTATCAACGTTAGCCGTTGATCAGGAAACATGAAAAGGACCAAGATGCTTGTGTGTAATCGCTGAATGAACTCTTTATGTTGTGTCTGTTCTATTTATGTAAATGTTTCTGTTGTGTTATCTGTATATAAGAAAAGAGTCCTTGTAATCACAACAAATTTCCATATGGATCAATAAAGCAGTCTTAGTCTTTATTTCCCTGACACCCAATGTGTCGTTAATTAGGGGCAATAGTTTTTGTGTGCAGGATTGTAGTGAGCTCTCTGTAAACATTCCCCAAACTCGACGTCACAGGAGCAAGCCTCGTGCTCGCACGTGCCAACGCGATCTGAAAAAAAAAAAAGATACCATGAAATCAAGTCAACTGCCTCTAGATAGTAGCAACTCCTTTGTAGCCGAAGAGCAGATTCCTTCTTTCTATGAACTTCAGTGTCCCTAGATAATACGAAATCAAACCTACTGCCTCTTGATATTTATAACTGACTGTAAATTATATATATTATATATTGACATTTTCTTTAATTGACGTAAATATATATTTCATCAAAGATCAAGATTTTTAAGAAGAACCTTTTAAGAATTTAGCTCGTTTGAATCACCACGGTAAGATACAGCTGTCACCATGGCAAGATACAACTGTCACGACGGTAAGATACAGCTGTCACCATGGCAAGATACAACTGTCACGACGGTAAGATACAACTGTCACGACGGTAAGAGATTATAGCCAAGTAATTATTTTACTGAATCAGAGAAATATAGAAAAAATGTTTTGACTGACTTAAGACAGAAATGACCAAAAAAAATTTGCTACTGTAATTATATAATGAAATATTAGAAACCTGTTCGGCGATATCCAAATATGCTGTTTACTTCTGTATAAAGCCATTCTGGCAATCGGTTAACCCGTAATTGCTAACGCTTTTAGCCGAATCTACCTCGTTGACCATTGTGAAATATTGTATACATTTCAGAAATTCTTACAGCGAAAACAAAAAAAAGTGGGATTATATTACATTCAACAAGTATTGGCGTGTATTAACTGAGATTTGTGTGTGTGTGTCCTTTAATTAGCGACTGATACTCTTTTTAAGTCATTGATTTTTCTTTCTGATCGCATTCATTTAACAATCGTGTTTCTGGAGTTGAATATCAAGGTACATTTGTAAATGTATGTAAATGTATGTAAATGTATGTAAATGTATGTAAATGTATGTAGCTAAGCATAAGCTCTGTGTAAACGTAAACTAGTTTACAGAGTTCTTATCAAGTCAAAACACACAAAAAAAACTAAACTTATTAGTGGCTGAGTGGTTAAACGCTTTGCATACGAACCAAGAGGTCCTGGGTTCGAATCTCAGTGAAGACTGGAACTTTAAATTCCTGGCTTTTCAGGACGCTCCCAACTCTAATGGGTACCTGACTTTAATTGGGGAAAGTAAATGCGGTTGGTCGTAATGTTAGCCACAGGACGCCCCCGTTAACCCTCATCTACAGAAACAGAGGGCATTTACATGAGGTCTTGAAGATCTCAAGGTCTGAGTGGGGTACATCACATAAGCCAGTGCTTTCTTAATGGAACAATTGGCACACTCTCAGTAGTCAGCGGAACACAATGGGTTATTTTTTTTAGAGAGATTAATTCTCGTTGGTTAATTATTCCAGTAGTTCGAGGAACACCTATTCACGGATCGTGAAACAGTTAGGGAAACACTGACATAGGCAAATCTCAAAAAATGAAACTAAACGTACAAGCTAATGGAAATATTACCTAAGCACACGCAGTACCCAGTAGCACAGTAGATCTCTGTCCAGGTAATATGTGTAATCCAACAGCTAGTTTCTCCATAGCAACGGTCATGTGCCTGGCAACATCTAGAATGTTTCAAAAGACAGTGTTGACATCCAGTTGTCTTTAGTCACATTAATGAATGCTTGTACCTAATTTTTAATAGTCACATTACGACACTGAATTTTTAAAGACAAAAAAAAAAAAAAAAGAAAAAAAGCGTAAAAGTTCTTGTGAATCTCTTTTTATTTCGGCTACACATTTGTCCGCTTTTAACCGAAGCAAGTGGATTGTTGATACAAATAGATATAGGACTTGCTAAGGTGGTTGGTTATTGTTCTATCCGCCTATTAACGTAGTTAACCGCTGACCACTGACCTATGATTCAAATAAGCTATTTATTTCTTGACATACACAGACACATCCATATACTCATTTACTTAAAATACACACATACAAAGACACATGCATAGACACATACATATACACATTTACTTTAAATACACACTTACGTAGACACATTTACTTTAAATAAACACATACATAGACACATTTACTTTAAATAGACACATACATAGACACATACATAGACACATTTACTTTAAATAGACACATACATAGACACATACATAGACACATTTACTTTAAATAGACACATACATAGACACATACATAGACACATTTACTTTAAATAGACACATACATAGACACATTTACTTTAAATAGACACATACATAGACACATACATAGACACATTTACTTTAAATAGACACATACATAGACACATTTACTTTAAATAGACACATACATAGACACATACATAGACACATTTACTTTAAATAGACACATACATAGACACATTTACTTTAAATAGACACATACATAGACACATACATAGACACATTTACTTTAAATAGACACATACATAGACACATTTACTTTAAATAGACACATACATAGACACATTTACTTTAAATACACACATACATAGACACATTTACTTTAAATAGACACATACATAGACACATACATAGACACATGCAAATATACACACCCATCCTTCAACTGATCTACACTGTAGCAACCTAGGGCCGTATTTAGGACAGAGAGAGACTGTACAGTGCCTCACCCTTTAAGAGGTCTACGCATTTAAAACATATACAATTTTTATTTTTACTAAAAAGCATATTAATATACGAAAATAATAAGAGTGTATGTACAAATACTCTGTATCATTCTTCTCAATCAGATTTGGATTCCAACGTATATGTATATTATTGAGTGTATCTATATTAAAGCTTGAAGAGAATTGGAACTCCGTCCAAAAAAAGTTCTGCCCATAGGCTCCACTTACGAAAAGCCGTCACTGTAGCCCTAGTCTAGTATCATGGCTCCAGTAACTAAAAGCCTCGCTGTAGCCCTACTCTGGTATTATATGGCTCCAATAACTAAAAGCCTCTCTGTAGCCCAACTCTAGTATTATGGCTCCAGTAACTAAAAGCCTCTCTGTAGCCCTACTCTATTATTATGGCTCCAGTAACTAAAAGCCTCGGTGTAGCCCTACTCTAGTATCATGGCTCCAGTAACTAAAAGCCTCGCTGTAGCCTTACTCTAGTATCATGGCTCAAGTAACTAAAAGCCTCTTTGTAGCCCTACTCTAGTATTATGACTCCAGTAACTAAAAGCCTCTCTGTAGCCCTACTCTAGTATCATGGCTCCAGTAACTAAAAGGCTCGCTGTAGACCTACTATAATACCATGGCTCAAGTAACTAAAATCCTCGCTGTAGCACTACTCTAGTACTATGGCTCCACTTACTAAAAGCCTCACTGTAGCCCTACTCTAGTATCGTGACAACTCAGTAGCGCTCAACTTAAGAATCACGGCAGCCATAGAGTCGCTTACTTGTATAAACTTAGATCTAAAGTACCTGTTTACCAAAATAAACTTTATATCACAATTACCTGTCTACTGCATCCACGGGTGTACCTCCTCCGCCCAGTCCACAGTAACACCCATATTCATTGTAATCCAGAGAACTCCTCCCTGTATAGGTCGTAATGACCTCGTCCAGAGTGAGCAGGCCTCGAGATGACCCAGCCGAGCCTGATAATATTCTGCCCGCTGTATAATTAAGAAATAATGTCAATACTAATACAGTGAATACATTGGAGAAAGGATGCTTCTTCACTATTGAGTCAGGTGGATGCTGACCAACTACAAGAATGTTGGCCAATAGCATTTAAATAATATTTACAATGTCAATACATGAAAAGTACAGGAACACACTCTAGCCATCCTTTCTTTTTTTTTTGCCGTAACTATACCAATCACAGATAGGTGTCTATCTATCTATCTATCTATCTATCTATCTATCTATCTATCTATCTATCTATCTATCTATCTATCTGTCTGTCTGTCTGTCTGTCTGTCTGTTTACCTACCCACCTACCTATCTACCTACCTTCCTATGTATCTATGTATCTATGTATCTATCTATCTATCTATCTATCTGTCTGTCTGTCTGTCTGTCTGTTTACCTACCCATCTATCTATCTACCTACCTTCCTATTTATCTATGTATCTATATATCTATCTATCTATCTATCTATCTATCTATCTACATGTCTGTCTGTCTGTTTACCTACCCATCTATCTATCTACCTACCTTCCTATTTATCTATGTATCTATGTATCTATCTATCTATCTATATATATATATATGTCTATATCTATCTATCTATCTTATCTATCTATCTATCTTATCTATCTATCTATCTATCTATCTATCTATCTATCTATATATATATATATATATATATATATATATATATATATCCATTTGTGTGTCAAACTCTATATTCTATGGCTTCCTTCAGCAGCTATGGATCATCTTACAGAAATGAGGTAAATGCAGTGGCGTAGTTACGGTGGGATGAGGGGGCGATTTCGAAAGTCCTCCAAATGAATGTCCTAAATGATTTTTTTGACATTAAATATTACGCCATTGGCATGTATTCTTGCTATTCACGTGTAGTCGAAAATTCTAGACAGCTTTGATTGAAATGATGTTATCTTCTTATCTTATAGATGATCTTTGCCTCACAGAAGGCAGGACGAAAGACAATATGAACTGAGATTTGTCCCTTGTGCATTATCTCGCCAATAAACAACGCTATTATTCATAAAAAGACTCTTAATGATTATTTTTTGTTTGGTATTTATTTTACTTATATACTGTAACAATTAGATTTACTCATATATATATATTAAGTAGATTATCTCATGTCATGATGTCGAATGTCAAAACGCAGTGGGCCTATACAGGTCAATCCCCGGGGGGTTCCAAATCCCTAGCTACGCAACTAGATAAATGCCTGGGCACTCGCTATGGTCGGGACGTTGCCGCCAGCACATTTGTTCCACCCTCTCCACACAGCTGATGTATCCAGAGAAATGGCAAGTGCCGATACAGTTTGGGTAGAACTGCAAGGCAGCAGGGTTAGGGCTACACGTCAAGCCCAGGTGTTGGACTTTTAAAAACTATAATGACCTAGTTAACTCATTGACATTAAATAATAATACAATAAAAAAAAGCAATGCATTCTTGCATTTTATTTTTCTTTATCAAAAAGGGGGTACTGCAGCGATCGGACCCCATGATGACCTGCTAACTATAGTGGAAAAAACGCAAGCTCAAAATCTAGGGCCATATTACAAGATCTTCGGGGCTCGCAAAGACCTTCCTTCAGGGAACAGTACCAGGAAAAAGAAGAAGAGGCAGACAGAGAAAGCGATGGGAGGACAACATAAAAGAATAGACAGGCCTGCCATCGAAAGAGGCTCTAAACAATGCAAAAGACAAGGAGGAATGGAGAAAGACGGTCGACGAGTCTTGCTTGGTGCCCCAACGGTCCAACAGACTCAGGGATAGGTCAAGGTAAAACGGTAAAAGCAATCAAAAAGTTAAGATGTTAGCCTCATACCTTTTGGATAACTGTCATATGCTCTAGCCCTCGGCCAGCTTGTACCAAACGTTTACAGTAGCCACCAAATTAAACAATGTATACAACTTAGTCACTGACTTACCTACAAGGGTCAGTGCAGTACTCAGCAGAGTGATCTGAGCAACACGTTGGAATGAAAACATCTTGCTGGACTAGTTTCTGTTGAGAAAGGATTACATGGATTAACTCTTTCTCTCCGTAATTATTTTCCCACGTTTTGAAGGAATTCTTCATTTTGCTCATTACTATTTCACTACCCCTGTTGTGACTAAGTGTCAATAACTTTGTCGTTTGTTATCAAAAAATGCTTTATTTGGTATAGGATTAAAAGGGGAGTTGTGCTCTTTTTTTTATATAAGTCAAAGTCAAGTTCATGAAATGAAACATTAACTTAATTTAATGAGGTCAAATCAACGATGGTATCGTCGATTAGGAGAGAAAGAGTTAAAAGATTTTTTGTAGAGATTTTCATAAATGAAGGCGCCCTCATAGATTTTTTTGGTGCATCCGGTGTTCAGAATAAGACAGCGTTGAGAAGCTAAGTATTTTAAACATGCAGTAATTTTGTGTGTACTTTACCCCAGCCGATGCGGCTTACCGGAGAACACCACCATCGGGCCTCAACTCTAGCCAGAGTGTCTTCGGATGCGACCCATAGGTAACAGGGTTACATCTGCTTGGATTCCTTTTTGGAGCGTTTCTTAACTCTTTCTCTCCGTATTCATTTACCACATTCTAGTGGAATCAACGTTGGTGTTGTCAGTTAGGAGAGAAAGAGTTAACGCACACTAACGCGCTTCCCGGTTGACCAGAAAATAGATTCATACGCATATAGCATTTTACGACAACGTAGTTAGCTGGGGGGAAGTCGTTCACTAAGGTTAAAGGTTGATTCATAAACTCTAGGAGGTTGTCACTCGACAGAAGATTTCTCAGTGAACAGGCGTTAATGGGACTTCAGTCAATTCCGTTTCCCTCAACGAAGCTCGACCGCTGGCAGTGACAAATTCTGAAAATTAATTCAGTTCTATAATAATGGAATCCACAAAGAGAGGGCTGGACTAGAGAGATGGGGGGGGGGTGTCCGCGAACTACACTTTGAGAAACACTGATGTCTAGCGTATTTAGTATAAAAAAAATTGCTTATATTCTTATAGTTTAGTAAACCATGTACACTAATAATAACGATGAAAGCTCGTTGAGACGTGACAATTAAAATACAATACTAAATACTTAGCCACTCCAGAACCTCATTTTCCCTTCAGCCGAAAACGGTATCACTATTAAAGGGGCGTCCACATTTCAAAAATATATATAATTATTTTTATATATATCTCATTTGTGGACCAGTGGGGGGGGGGGGGGGGGGGGAGGGGTATCTATGAGTTGGTTTTCCATGCTGCCTCTAGGCAGCTCAGTAAACGCAACTGTGCCCGAGTCGGGTGTCGAACCTCGAGCTCCCTTCTAGGTAGCCAAGACAAGCCAAGTTCAAGCCTCTCGACCACGCTTCCCTACGTAAATGCTTAGAAAAATATGCATATTCAATATTTAAAAAAAACGTAAAAGAAAATGAGATCTAATCAATGCTTTTCTTCACCAAAAAAAAAAAAAAAAAAAAAAAAATTACATGCTTTAGATGCAGTGCATTTACATTGAAGACAATAGGACCTCCACCCATGCTTTATTCAGATTCAGCCCGCGGGTCTACAGTCTCGTAAATCTCGTAACAGATCGAGACCTAGTTCATTTTCGTTTACACATTTTTCGGTCTTGATTGTTTAAATATGTTTCCTTATCAATTACGTCGCAATGTCGGTCGTAAGAGTGGTAGATTCTTATCAGAAGAATTAGATTCCGACAGAAATGTTTACGATTGCCAGTTGGAAGTCACGATTTGAAAAAAAATCAGAATGAAATTTTGAAAAGACTCTAGTAACAATTTAAAATAAAAAAAAACATGAAAAACATTTTTTTAAATAGCTTTTTAGAAAGCTTATATTAAGTGTAATTGTATCAATTAATTTGAATCAGAGATGCAATTAGGCCAGCGGTTCTCAACCTTTTTTGGTCGGCGACCCCTTATTATAATCCCCCACTCTGCCGCGACCCCCACCCACACAGCAATAGAAGAATAGACAATAACAATCCATATTTTCGATGGTCTTAGGTGACCCCTGGCAAATCGTCAATCGACCCCTAAGGGGGTCGCGACCCACAGGTTGAGAACCCCTGAACTAGGCCTATATGTAGGATTGAGTGTCACTACTTATTTAGTGACATTTGATTTTGCATGTAAAAGTGTCTACTGTGCAGTAATTAAAGATGTCTTCCTTCACTTGAAAAGTTGTACTACTTGTTGTCGCGTAGGTCTACTCTAATTAGTACAGCACAACAAATATTAAAATTCATCAATGAAGTCCTTGGTCAGCAGACAGAATATTTATTTGACCATAAAATGAAATACCTAGTATACTCCAGCAGACGTCAATACACACAAGCTTCATCTCACAAAATCCACTATACAAATCAATGAAGTATAGTACACAACTGGTAATACTTTATCAACTGCATTAAACATCCATACGCTTCAAGAGAATGGCGGCTACTCACTTCTGACCATGTGGTCAGCTCTCAGAGCCCATAATTGCTCATAATTCATAACTCTGCACGTGAAACACCATAAACACAATAAATAGGTGTACCCCGTGATTCCCGACTAGCTCATATCAATGGCTATCAAACAATCATGTGACTTTGACCTAGCCCAGGATTCGAACCCGATGCGATTCATCTGTAAAGAATGATTTACGACAATGCGGAAGTTTTTTTTTTCCCTTACATATTTCTGGTGTTCCTTAAGAATTGAACTTAATTACATCCTCACAGAACTCTAGGGCATGGCGCGGGTAGGGTTTGAAGTAGGCATTGTCGAGACGGGCGGCGCTGTGGCTGAGTGATAAAGCGCTTGGCTTCCTAACTGGGGGTTACGGGTTCGAATCCTGGAGAGGACTGGGGGGTTTCAATTTTGGGATCTTAGGGCGCCTCTGAGTGCACCCAGCTCTAATTGGTACCTGACATTAGTTGGGGAAAAAGGCGGTTGGTCGTTATGCTGACCACATAACACCCTCGATGACCTTGTCTCACATAGACAAATGACCTTTACATCATCTGCCCCATAGATGGTAATGTCTGAAAGGGACAATTTATTATTATATTGTCGAGACGACAGTCCAGAGCACATACCAGACCCCCAGGCGTGCGGGAAATTCGTATGGGTTAGTGTTTTATTAAGAGATTTTATTGGCATTTAGGGCAAATGCTGGGCAATGTTCTTATTCATAGTGTCTACTCCCATCTGTTCTGGTGCGTCAGTGACTCTCTCTCTCTCTCTCTCTTTCTCTCTCAACAGAGCAACATACCCCGGTGATATTTAAATTTGTGTCAGCCTTGTAACTGTAGTGGAAACCACAGTGGCGATACATGGGTGTTTTTTTTTTGGGGGGGGGGAGTCACGTGACCGCTTGACCTCGCTGTCTCCAGAACAATGGACCTGTCGATAAATAATTGGCCGTGAAACTTTCCTTGTCATTTTAGCTCTCGTGTTTATGTTTGTAATGTTATCACAGCGCCTTGAGCCTACATTTGGTTTGTTAACAGCGCTCTATATATAAAATAAAATAGATAATTTTCATTTTTATGCTCTGAAACTAAATATTTCATTTTTATGTTCTGCATGGAGCCCAAAATCTTGATGTTTAACCCTTAAAGTGCAGGGCTGTTTAACAATGAATGTATACAAAATGAAATTACAATTTTAATGTTTAGAGGCTAAACTACCACACGCATCGTAAGGGTTAATACGCTGTTAATATTTTTTTAGAACAACAATGACTAGTAGTGTGTGTTTAGTCTGCAAGCTAGTTCATTAAAATAAATAGTACTTTTGATAATAAAAATTATCTGTTTCTGTAGCTAACACAACGACCAACGGCCCTTACATTTGCTAAGCTAGTTACATTACAAAAAAAAACAAAAACATGATATATTTTGACATCATCCATTATAAAAACATGACCTCTTTCTAGACACATGACATTATTCTAAACACATGGCCTCTTTCTAGAAACATTGCCTCTTCCTAAACACACGACATTATTCTGAACAATGGCCTCTTTCTAGAAACTTTGCCTCTTCCTAAACACGCGACATTACTCTAAACACATGGCCTCTTCCTAAACACACGGCATTATTCTAAACACATGGCCTCTTCCTAATGTTAGACACCTTATTTAGAGTATTAGTTATTTAGCGACGCACCATAGAAGACGTATATTGAACGGGACTAGTGACGTTTGGGATATGTTGGGTTAGAGACCGGAAAATCAGTTAGCGATAGAATTCTCTAGGGTAAATGTCAGGGTGGGATTTCAGATTAGCTAGGGTATGATATGATACTACGGTCCCGTATCCCCAGCCTGAACAGAGTAACACAAGAACCTAAAGATAATAGCATGTAAACTACAAACATTGCATAACAGTTATTCAACTGAACATTTAGTGAATAACAACAGTTGTCAACAGGAACAATATTTAATTTAACTTAATTGTAAGTTTCAAACATATTTGCATGTACATCAATATCCTTGAAGTTAGCATTTGATACTAATTAGTCTACTATCACACCAACAGGTTTCCGTAACACACCTTCACCTCATCTCGGCGCCCAACAGAAGCTCAACTCCCTACACCTCAACACCGATAGTTGCTACACAACTCCAAGGGCAGAAAGACGACACACTTTCCCATAGCCCAACCCTAACACCCTGAAACGAAAAGAAAACCTAGATCTAGCGCTGCCGCTACAAGAAAGAACTTTTTCCAATAGCGACACCCGTACCGAAAGATCAGCTTACTTAATAAAACTATGTACTTACGTACCCTTACAAGGGGAACCAAAAAACCAGCTACCCAGCTCACACAAGCAACTCTCTCTCTCTTGCGGAAACTAAGGATGACGTAAACACACACACACAATATTCTAGACAACAAAACGCACTTAAAAGAAACTACTTCCTATACCCTAAAACACCAATATTAAATGCAAACAAAAACTACTAGCGCGCACGACAGTAAAGACGTATTTATTTTGACAGAGACTTTTACTGCGGCCTTTTCTTGGAATAAACATCTGTTACATTGTTCATCAGTGTTGACCACATCTCTTCACTAGTTAAATCGATGTCTTTGTTTATTCTGTTTGCTTGATCAACTACACGGAATACACCCGAACAATAAAACTCAAACGCTTGCAGAGTAATTGGATGAAATCCAACAGTCATCGTTAGTTGACCTCAAGACAGTCTGAACAAGCACATCACACTAAACACACGACATTACTCTAAACACATGGCCTCTTTCTAGACACACGACATTATTCTAAACACATGGCCTCTTCCTAAACACACATTACTCTAAACACATGGCCTCTTTCTAGACACTCGACATTATTCTAAACACATGGCCTCTTCCTAAACACACGACATTACTCCAAACACATGGCCTCTTTCTAGACACACGGCATTATTCTAAACACATGGCCTCTTCCTAAACACTCGACATTACTCTAAACATATGGCCTCTTTCTAGACACACGACATTATTCTAGAAACATTGCCTCTTTCTGGACCAGCGGTTTTCAGCCTTTTTTAGTTCAGCGACCCCCTTTTTACAATTTTAACATTGCGTCGAGCCCCAGGCGATAAAATCATGTTTTTGTTAATGCTATAAAATCGTAACCATAACGTATATATCTGATAGAATTACCAAAGCTGTAACTTTAATCAGCAACCTATAAATATTGCTGGTTATAACTAATGACAAATAACTAAAATTATAATGTTATGACTTGCATTTATTTACTTTTCTAGCGTGATCAAGATATTTTTTTTTTAAAATACTTTATTTGATGATTTGAAACGGAGCGTTTCGTCACACCATTGGTGGATCGTTACAAATAAATACTTGTGCTGCGACAAATACAAAGTTTGGAATGATTATGATTCAGCTATTCACATCATCTATTCTCGAAAGACAATTACATTAATAAAAAAAATAGTAGCTATCCCAAGACAAATTTTGTACAATGTCGAGTTTTTATTTTGGACAAAAATCTATTTTTTCTGATGATCTTAGTCGAGCCATGGAAAATTATGATTCGACCCCCATAGGGGTCGCGACACAAAGGTTGAGAATTCCTGTTCTAGAAACATGACATTGTTTTAAGAACATGACCTATTTCTAGACACATGACATTATTATTAACGCAAGCCCTATTTTAGATACATGACCTGTGCATTGTAAAGACGCTTGTTGGTCAGCATTGCCGCCTGAAATTAAGTTTTCTTATCTTGGAGTCAAAAGAAAAGAGGCCAGTGAAGAATAAAAGGATTTATTTATTATATTTTTTTTATTGTGGTCAACACAAAGTCCACTTGTAAGCCCTCATTTGGCACTAAGTGAACTTAGAGATACAGATAGAACTACAAGTACACTACAGTACATTCATACAAGTGTTCCTTTCATGTAAGTGCACCCAAGCACGGAACGGGCTGCCTGAATCAGCCAGGGAAACAACATAGTAAAGTTTAAGTCTAAAATTAACATGCACAAGTTGTTAGACGCGTGGGACGTTCTTATCTTCTTTTAATAATAAACGTCTTTAGTTTATAAGATAAGATTGCTGCATTGCTTCTTAAATCAATAAGCCGCCAATAGCATAATGATTATTCTAGACAATTTTCCCGCAGCCACGGGAAATGCTGCATTCCTCACTAATCTTCGGACTCGAAGACAAGCCTTATTATTATCTAGACCAGGGGTTCTCAACCTGTGGGTCGCGACCCCCTTAGGGGTCGATTGACGATTTGTCAGGGGTCGCCTAAGACCACCGATAATTGGATTGTTTTCGTCAATTCTATTGCTGTATGTGTGGGTGGGGGTCGTAAAAGAGTGGGGGGGTAGTAAAAAGGGGTCGCCAAGCTTAAAAGGTTGAGAACCACTGATCTAGATAATTTGTTTTAGTCCATTGCTAATAAGATGAAACTGAAAAGAAACAGGAAGGCCTAGTCCGTATATTTTCCCCTACTTTAGCTTTTAATAATCTATTAATAAAAGAAAGATTATATTTAACCTTCGGATGGTTTGCGGCCCAATGCATAAAGAATATTGCTGATACTCATTAAGAAGAAAAATATGGTACAGTTCCAATGAGATCCATAGATGAAGCACTGGGCTGTAACGGTACATTGATCTTTCACTTTCATGCACCACAAATTTATATGGGAAATAAGGGGGGGGGAGAGAATGTATCTCTGTTAATGATTCCGTGATCGCTTTTTAAAAGCATAAGAAAAAAACTTCTTCACTCAGGGTTCAGTCTTCCGGCACATCTGTCAAGTACAATTTCTTTCCCTTGTTTGATACCGAACAAAATAATTAATTACCTGTCAGTAGTTAATCAAATAATTATTTTTTTTATTATTATTGATTCGTGTTTTGTCAAGTACTAGAAATAATTGTGCCGAAATTCAGCTTGACCCGAGATTGGGTGTGGGAGAAATAACATGTACATTACTTTTTACCAAACAGACAGACAGACAGAGTTGATATAAGCCAGGAGAAGAAAGGCAGAGAACGTGAATTGTCCCCCCTCCCTGGCTTTGATTAGAAAATAAGGTATAGGTTTTCGACTGTCTTGGAACGTCTTTGATTACCAGACACATTGCCACGAGACAACTGTAAACTTTAGGAAGCATCCAGCTTGAGATCAGTTTTTAAAACTATTATTACTTTCAATTATATGCGATGGTTATGCCTGCGCCGGATGTCGCAAAACATGTAAGTCACAGCTGGGGCTATGCAGCACCGGGAAATTCTGCATTTCTCATATATCTTCGGAATCGAAGACGCGATTATTTCACGATTTTTAAATTAACTTTGTATT
>JAZGLO010003397.1:0-25281 GCA_036873155.1 Biomphalaria sudanica | reverse complement strand
ATATATATATATATATATATAATAAATCATAGCAGAAGTTGAGCTATTACCTAGCCCGCTGTCTAGTTTGTCTTTTGTTTTTCTATATAGTCTGTATAAAACTACCCAGTCTATCTATCTATCTATCTATCTATCTATCTATCTATCTATCTATCTATCTATCTATCTATCTATCTATCTGTCTATCTATCTGTCTATCTATCTATCTATCTGTCTGTCTGTCTGTCTGTCTATCTATCTATCTGTCTGTCTGTCTGTCTATCTATCTGTCTGTCTGTCTGTCTATCTGTCTGTCTATCTATCTATCTATCTGTCTATCTATCTCCATAAAATCCAATCTAATCTAATCCGTTTGTCTATCTATTTATCTACCTGTCTGTATATGTATGTGTCTGTCTATCCATCCATCCTTTCCGCCCACAAGCCCATCTGATCTTTTTTGTCCTTCTGTCTGGCTACCTGTTTCGCACGTGACGACACACCTAGCTGAACACACCATGGCTGTTTGCTCTGTAGTCTCGCCTCCAGCCTCCATGTCAAGTACTCTTTTGAACACGGCTCATTGCCGTTGTACTAGTCTGATATTACAAAACAATGCACTGGATTATATTTTGTAAAACGTTGGCACCAACCAGAGAGAGAGAAGAGCAGATTTGGCAGAATTTTGAAGCTAGGTCTACGTCTTTCAAAACATGCAAGCTGTGTTCTCAACACAGTACACAACAGAGCTCTTGAGTAAGTTCCTGACTTCAAGGGCGTAACAGATGGACAAACTTGTGTTTGACTTTGATCGGGAATTGCATCATAACATTGAATATTCCAATTACGAAATCTACAATTTCCTTCCTTATCTTTAGTAGGAGAAAGAAAATAACAAGAAAAATATTTTAAAATTATTTTTTTTAAAGAAAACAAAGCTTATCTAAAGGGGAAGAACTCCGTCCTTAAAAGCTATATCTACCAATAATTTACAAGTTATTTTCCTTTTTCGTTAACAAACAAACTAATTAATTACCAATTATTAATTGACTAACTGAGTATTTTGTTAGGTACAGTAATAATAATAAGGCTAGTCTTCGAGTCCGAAGATAAGTGAGGAATGCAGTATTTCCTGTGGCTGCACAGTCCGGGGCAATAAATCATTGTTTAAAGTATGAACTTGATCTGATCATGCGTGCGGGAGAAATAGCGTTAACAATTATTTAAAGGTGATTAAACCAGAAAATTTACACATATATGTATCTATTTATACTAAAGCATTAATTTCTTTGTTACTATGCAACGAAATAATGAATTACCAGTTATTAATTGTCTAAGTGGTTACTTATTTTTTTTTATTTGATTCATGTATTGTCAATGCCAATGAAATGAATAATTGTGCGAAGTTTCAACTTGATCCGAGATTGGGTGTGGGAGATAAATAACGTGTACACACTGTTTTACCTGACAGACAGACAGACAGAGTCACTTGATAGAAGCTTTGTAAAAGCACGTTCACTTTCGTTCTACAACATGACCAACATCTATTTCGTCTCAGAATCAGCCACAACAGAATGAGACAACACATGTTGCGGAAGCCAAAAATAATGAGCTTTGCACTTCTGGAGCATCACCAGAGAATGCCGACAATGTCCATCAAAGCTGCATTCTCCAGCGAGAGTCCCGAAGAAGACACTGGCCCCGAAAACTCCTCCTATAGAAGAAGAACTAAATGGAGAGCTACATTCTCCAGCGAGAGTCCCGAAGAAGACACTGGCCCCGAAAACTCATCCTATAGAAGAAGAACTAAATGGAGAGCTACATTCTCCAGCGAGAGTCCCGAACAAGACACTGGCCCCGAAAACTCCTCCTATAGAAGAAGAACTAAATGGAGAGCTACATTCTCCAGCGAGAGTCCCGAACAAGACACTGGCCCCGAAAACTCCTCCTATAGAAGAAGAACTGTATGGAAAGGTGCATGTTCTGGAAACCACTGCGTAGTTAATGGCAGATATCGGATTAGTGATCTGAACCCTCAACATACAAATGTGAACGAAGAAGAAGCTAGTTCTAGAGCACTCCTACGTTGCCAGTCCTTAAGAGTTCAAAAACACTCTTTATCGTTGCTAAGCAAAGGGGCGCTGCAAGTAATTCAAATAAGTAGAAATCTGTATTGAACTACTTGAAATTGCTAGGTTTAAATAGTAATATTGTTTGTTAGCTTATCTGGCAGATCGAGATATTCTTTACATCAGTGCGTATTAGTTTCGTAGTATCATTCGTTAACGATCGGTCAAATCTATCAGTCAATCTCAATACTGTAGAGTAGCCTAGAGTTATCTTTACAGGTAGGCTCTTTGCTATGTTTTAATATTCGAATCCTGTTGTGGATCTATCGTTTAATCTCTAAAAATATGCAAATTCACCAAAGCTGTTAAAAAATGTTCATTGTTCTACTATTAGCCTCCCATTTTATTGTTACTAATAAACGAGTATGGTTCACCATATTTATTGGCGAATTCAAAAGTCTTGTTTCACTAGACATTTATTCGATAGAACCATCCAACCAAGTCATCACCTCCCTGAAGAACTCTCACCTCTGATTATAGGCCTATGTGTTTTCTTATCGTGTGATACATCATGACACGTCCTGACACGCCCCGTTTTTATTTGTCTCTGTCATAAAAAAAAAATCAATTTATAATCGCGATGTTTTCAAACTCTACCCCACACTTCCAGCATTTTAAGTTTTCATATAGGTCAGTGACGCACTCGATTTTTTTTCGGTACGCGGGTTAAATAAGATTCCGGCACGTGGACCGCATCGCCAAGGAATAAAAAATTCGAAGACTACGGAACTCAGTCTCTGTCATTCTGCACTGTGAGAAATCTCGAGAGTTCGGATAGCACAGAGGCCGGATTTGGTCATCGGGCCATAGTTTGTGTATCACTGATCTAGATAAATGTGATGTGTAATACCTTTTTGTTGTAAGTGATGGAGATCTAGATCTATAGACGCGGGGGGGGGGGGGGTCGGGGGAATCATGGAAACACACATGTTGTACATCCTCGCCAGATAGCTGGGTCGATCTAATAAGCTGTACTCACATCTACACACACACACACACCACGCACACACCACACACACAGTTTCACACAGAAACGCGTAGCGTTAGTGCCCCGTTCGGTAAATGAGTTTCTGTTTTTAGATTCATTTCACGGGTCATTTGAAAGATCGTCTTTGAGACGTTAAGTGGGCGCGTTTTCAAACCAATTGGGTACACCAGCTGTCTCACGTGACGCTTTGCTGAAGAACACGTTTCCAGAGTGCAGGCTGCTAAGACAAAACAAAACCAAAAAACTTGTGCAGATCAAAGGTCGCAAGACTACATCAAAGAATATTCGCCAACTCAAATCAGTAGAATAGTAAACATGTACTAAAGATACGTTTAGTTTTTCTCACCTTAGTGAATATAGCTTAAGTACTCTATGATCATGTGGACATGGAGGAAAAAAATTTAATAGGCTAGAAATATCTTAACTCTTTCTCTCCGTAATTATTTACCACATTCTGGTGGAATCAACGCTAGTATCGTCAGTTAGGAGAGAAAGAGTTAAGAGAACTAAATTGACAGTAGAGAAATTAGTTGATTTTTAAGATTTGTCTTTCTATACGAGAAATGACTTGATTTACGTGATTAGAGCCGAGTGCTTTCCCTTATCACTTGCAGACGTCTTTACCACCACTCCTGCGTTTCTGTGATATTTCTTCTGTTTAAATCTAAAGATCTGTGGTGCCGGTATTATGTAGGAACGATTTGTGCTTTTAAGCTAAGTGCGCTACAATAGACATGTCTCAACAGATCTAAATTAAATGTTGACAGATACTGTAGTGTTACGGATTTTCTTGATATGTTGATGTTTACATTAAAAGTGGTTAACATCTTTTGGCTCATTTTTGTAGGAAGCCGGGCTGTTTCGCTAGTATGTCTGTACATGTGTGGGTTGTATAATACATGCGCGATGGTATCTAGAGCGTGATCTGTGGCATGGGTTAACTGTTTACCGTTCACAAGTTTAACGGTTAAATAAGCAGACTGATAGCTAACATTCTCATTGATTTGTAAGCCCACTAAACTTATTTGTGATATATAGATATACATGTACTTTTAGCCCTAAACTTCGGAGTAGAGGACATTGTTATTATTCATAGCGTCGTCTTCATGTGCATGGCAATCCAACATTTCACATGGGCAGCACTGAGCAAAAAAAAAAAAAAAAGATATACTCGTTCACACCTTGCCATCTATGGAGGCAGACGCTGTAAAGCTCATCTGTTTCCGTGGACGGCGTTAACGAATGTGCCACGTGTCCAGCACAATGACCACAACTTATTTCAGGCAGCCATTAGAACTGGGGGTGGGGGGGGGGGAGGAGAGACTTAGGGGTGGAGCCAGGGGTGAAATCAGGGGCGTACTTAAAATCTCGAATTGTAAAATATGCGTCTTGGCTGAGATTTGAACTTGAGACCCCCCTCGGTTCGAAGACCAAGCGCTTGACCACCAACACTGGTATTGAGAAAGGAAACTATATAATGTAGGTCTTCACACAATCACATGGTCCTTCCCTCCTCCTCAAGGTTCAGAGCTCATATTGGTCTGTGTTCAGAGCTCATATTGGTCTGTGTTCAGAGCTCATATTGGTCTGTGTTCAGAGCTTATATTGGTCTGTGTTCAGAGCTCATATTGGTCTGTGTTCAGAGTTTATATTGGTCTGTGTTCAGAGCTCATATTGGTCTGTGTTCAGAGCTTATATTGGTCTGTGTTCAGAGCTCATATTGGTCTGTGTTCAGAGCTTATATTGGTCTGTGTTCAGAGCTCATATTGGTCTGTGTTCAGAGCTTATATTGGTCTGTGTTCAGAGCTTATATTGGTCTTCGTTGAGAGCTAACATTGGTCTGTGTTCAGAGCTTATATTGGTCTGTGTTCAGAGCTTATATTGGTCTGTGTTCAGAGCTTATATTGGTCTGTGTTCAGAGCTCATATTGGTCTGTGTTCAGAGCTTATATTGGTCTGTGTTCAGAGCTCATATTGGTCTGTGTTCAGAGCTTATATTGGTCTGTGTTCAGAGCTTATATTGGTCTGTGTTCAGAGCTTATATTGGTCTTCGTTGAGAGCTAACATTGGTCTGTGTTCAGAGCTTATATTGGTCTGTGTTCAGAGCTTATATTGGTCTGTGTTCAGAGCTTATATTGGTCTGTGTTCAGAGCTCATATTGGTCTGTGTTCAGAGCTTATATTGGTCTGTGTTCAGAGCTCATATTGGTCTGTGTTCAGAGCTTATATTGGTCTGTGTTCAGAGCTTATATTGGTCTGTGTTCAGAGCTCATATTGGTCTGTGTTCAGAGCTCATATTGGTCTGTGTTCAGAGCTTATATTGGTCTGTGTTCAGAGCTTATATTGGTCTGTGTTCAGAGCTTATATTGGTCTGTGTTCAGAGCTCATATTGGTCTGTGTTCAGAGCTTATATTGGTCTGTGTTCAGAGCTCATATTGGTCTGTGTTCAGAGCTTATATTGGTCTGTGTTCAGAGCTTATATTGGTCTGTGTTCAGAGCTTATATTGGTCTGTGTTCAGAGCTTATATTGGTCTGTGTTCAGAGCTTATATTGGTCTGTGTTCAGAGCTTATATTGGTCTGTGTTCAGAGCTTATATTGGTCTGTGTTCAGAGCTTACTTTGTTTTATGTTGTGATAAATAGCCCAGTGCACAATAAGACAAGAACTACATTATACACAACGTTGACGGGTTGTAGTTTCCCTGTAGTCACGTGGGATGTAAATCAAGCATGATGTAGCCTGCTAGAAACTCTATGACTTCTGTTAGAACGGCACAGTTGCAGGATATGTCGCAATAAAATACCCAAGTTAGTATTTCTAATGCTTAAGGGGCTACTCTTTTTCTTTTCTCTCAAGGTTTATTTTAGCAAGTCTCACCACAGCAGACACTGTGAGGGGGGGGGGGGAGTTATGGATCAGAGTGACCTATCTCCTACTAAGAATTTCCTTCCGGCATCTACCACAACTGAGTCTTGTACCAGATGTAATGTCTAGCATTTCTTTGGAAAGGTCGAGACAGGGTTCATGACGCATATGCGACCCCTTGATCCCTTTATGCAAGTCCCAGGAATATGTCTTGGAGAGTGAACTCGAGTCGCATCGATAGTTTCTCAAGTCAAAAATAGAATAGCCATTATGTGTAAGAGAGAGAGATTGTGTATTATTTGAATATTTTCATGTGTGTGAGAGGAGTCGGTGTATTTAACTTTCTCTCCAAATCGACGATACCAACGTTGCTTCGACTCCATTAAACTAAATCAATTTTTGGATTTACAAACTTTAATTTTGTGTTGTTTCCCTATAATTCTATACAAATATACAATTTTGTGATATCAAACAAAATTTTTTTTTGAACTTTAATCATAACAGGAAAGTGAAATACAAATGAGTAAAATGAATAAATCTATCGGAAAGTGCAGAATAATTAGAGACAGTATTCGTTTCAATATATTTATGAATGTGTGTGTGTGTGTGTGTGTGAACGGAGTGTTTGTATCTGAAGTATATATGTATGTATATAAGAGAGTATGTGTGTATATAAGTTTATATATGATACTTGCTAGATTCCTACTACCAACACCACGGTGACACGTCATAATATAGATTCCACTGTCACTTTCTCCTCCCTCTCCAGTTTACAAATAATCTACACTGAGAATGTACTTCTTTTGAACAACAATCACTTGTTTCTTTCATGTTTTTCCAACTTTTCCGAAGCCGAGGTATCACCTAGTAGTGTTAGTTTCCACAGAGTACATACTTGAGTTGGCTGGTAATTAATACTAGCAACAAACCCGGCTACTTGAGAGCTATATTTTGTAAGTAAATGACAGCTCTTCATCAAAGCGAGGTTTATGTCTGTCTGTCTGTCTGCCTGTCTTTTTCCTCTAAGAAATGCTGAGACCTACATCTAGATACCAGAAACCACCTTCTCAAATCACTTCTCAGTAAATCAGGCATTTACTGACGTTTGCATTCTTCACAGGTGTAGCTAACTAGAGGAATGTGTTGACAGCTCATGTGCTGAAAGGGCCCGTCATGATGTGATGAATAGCATTGCCAAGTGAACAAATCGTCAAACACCTTTTGTTTTATATCACTGTCTTGATGGGCCCTAGCCCCATTATTATGACATTGTAGTCAATGTAGTATTAGTTCAAATGGCATTATGAAACATCGCTCGAAAACGTTTTTGTTTAAATCAAATAAATGGTTCCGTTATTTTTTTAAATTTTTTTTTGGGGGGGTGTGTGGAATCGTTTCATGAAGTAGTCTCCCTTGACTTTGTCTCTGCAACGTTTGAATGTAGTGGGAGGGTATATAATATGTGTGTCATGTTGGTACACTAGCTTAGCAGGTCTACTGCTTCTACATCATCCTTGTACTGTTTCAATAATAGTTGTAGTCTATCTTCTCTCTCTGTATCTATCTTCTATCTGTCTTGTATGTCTCTAGTAGTAGGATTTCTTTTTTTTTAGAAGGATCTCTATTGATCCAGTCTATCGTCTATCGGTCAGTCTACCAACTGGTCAGTCTGAGTTTTGATAGGCTTATTTGATCTGTTATTGTTTCGTTCGATATTCCCAAATGCCTGAGACACTTATTTAGCCCACTCTTTCTCTCTCATTTAGTGTATGTCCGATTGATTGTTTATCAGTAGAAATATCTTCATAGCCACGGCGTTTTATTCATCTCTACGTTCTACCTGTAATAACTTTGTATTGATTTGCATAATTACATGTTGAGTCTCACAACTTTAAACGACACCAAAAAAAACTTGATGGAAAGGGGAAATAACTAAGTGACGAGTGTCAAGTCGATACATTTTTGTCTTGACAGAGTTGTGTCCCCAATTACTGTCATTGTCATTTGCGTGCTAGCTAGATCATACGACCAGTCTGATCCTGGGTATGAATGGATGCCTGGTCGTGTGGTATGCGCTATTGACTGTCGTTCGATGGACTCAGGTTCGTACCCCTGGAGGTTTGGGCTTGGAAGTATGAATCTTCTAATCTGAAGGAACTTCCGAAACTTAGTTTAAAAAGAAATTGATGCTCTTGGTTCAAAGAAACTAGAAGACGGAAAACAGAGGCATCAGAGACGCTTTTCCTCCCTTGTATAGAAGTGATTTCACCAGATGTTACACTATAACACCAATAATCTTCTTGCATACAAACTCTTGGACTTGGTCTTCTGTCAATATGTATTTCTCTGGAGTTCATGCATAACCTTTTGCACCATTCTTTAACACAAGCAATACTTCCTCTTAACGATTTCCCGCGCTTTTTAAGCAACGGGGATATGCAGTCCTATCAGTACCAATAAAAAACACTGTACACTTTTACCCATAAACTGGCGGGGGGGGGGGAGATTAGTTTCTCTATACGATGCGTGGTGGCTAAGTGGTAAAGCGCTTGGCTTTTGAACCGGGGTTCCCAGATTCGAATCTCGGTGAAGGCTACGATTTCGAACTCAATTACTTTTAGGGCGCCCCTGAGTCCACTCAACTCCATTGAGTACCTGACATTAGTTGGAGAAAGTAAAGGCGGTCGGTCATTGTGCTGGTCAATTAAAACCTTCAAACCCTGGTGAAACCGTTGGCCACAGAAATGACTTTCATATCACCCCCGCCCTTCCCAATAAGTCGCAAGGTCTAAATTCGGTACTTAAAAAATGGTTTCTCTGTATCTGATGACGACCACGTGACCAAAGCGTTAATTGCTTGGTTCCTGCAGGTTTATTGTGTGTTTTATTGTATTTCAGCTGTGTCTTGGTGTGTATAATTAATTGAATGCAACAAGAAACAATTAGAACGAGACGGTCTCATGCTGTCTTCGCAAAGTCAGTCACGTACCTCTTTGAAACTAGCCACTCAGCACCTGACGTAAAAACTCAATGATGAATGCAGACTCCCCCATCTTCCCCCCCCCCCTTCCTTTATCATCCAAGCGAGACAGGATGGCTGCCTGGTCGTGCGGTTTGCGCGCTGGACTGTCGTTCGGATTTATCGACGGTCAAGGGTTCAAACCCTGCCCGCTCCCATCCCCCGTCGTCCTGCGGGAGGTTTAGACTAGGAAGTAAACTATCTTCAACTGTGAAGGAACATCCGAAATATGTCAAACATTTTACAAACAAACAAACAGACAATGTCAGAAAATGTTCGGAATCGATGATCAATCGTGCGAGACGTTGCCCGCGTGTTAGTTGTTGCTTTGCTGACTAGTGACTGGAAAGTTGAAAAGGGGAGGGGGTGGGGGGTGGCGATGTCATGGAACATGGAGACAGGTCACAAAGTGAAACTACATGACGACCGAGGCCAGGCTCGACAGAAGAAAGGAATCTACAGGCATAAAACTTTATAATCGTACTATGAGATGTTATTATATTGGTATAAGACGAACATAGCGCAGGAGACCACAGTAACTGAATGTATAGATTGAAGAAACTCCGCTACAAGGTATTAACATGGAGTCCCAAGATTACGAATGAGTGCAGTATTACCGCGACTACGCAGACCCAGTTGCGACCTGCATTTTTGGACACAACTGATGCAGACAAAGCCGTTGCGCGCTGTGGGTCAATTTAGGGCCATTTCGTCGTTTGTATCTGTCTTCGGTCAGTGTTTTCTCTGGACTAGGTGTGTCCTGCGACCTTCGCCTCTCTCATAAGCCAATTGTGCCAGTTACAAATCTCAGCCAGTGAGGACAAACTGACGTCTGAACTGACTATTAAAAAAAAAAAGAAATACTCCACAACAAGCCGTCCTGAGCCAGCCCAGTGCTGGAACGTCATCTTCGAAACGATATAAAAATGAAACGTCAAAATGACAACTCGAAAACTTGCGCTGTTCTTGACGCGTATAAATAATGATGGGGACACAGCTGCTTCTCTTTATTCTTATATAATCTGCCCTAGATGAAATAAATACTTTCTAGTAATGAATAGTGTCCTGGACACACATTCTTGTCTTTGTTGTGTGTGTCTACAGCTGGAACTAAAGAAACGGAGATAAATACATTGAATACAAGAAACTGGAACTAAAGAGTTACGTGTGGACGTGTGGTGAATTAGTATGTGCTGACCATTCACGATCTGATTCTCTTTCAGGATGTGAAACGGAAGCTCTTTTCATCCGATGGCCACTCGGTCTCAAGGTCACTCAAAAATGTGTGAAAGAAAAAAAAAAAAACAACTTTCAGTTTTACTGACCAGCCGAGGCCGGAAATGATTAGCCCTAACTGCATCATCGACCACGTGATCAATAAACCATGACAAGTGGAACATTTTTGAATTGTTTATTCCGTGACGCGGTTTGTTTCAAACGCGATCTTGTTCATGCTATGTTCACATGTGTGTGAGAGAGTGTGTGGGTACATTCTAGTTACACCACGTCTGCTCGAGTTTCTCGAAATTGAGTTGCTGCCCTTGGAGTGGCTAGTGAATAATGTATCTCTCTATTTGAGTTGGGACTTCAATTGTCTCGGCCTGAGTACATAAACCTCTTGGCTCTTACTTCATTGCTTTTTAAATAAGATCTTTTGTTTCGATGTTTCAGTTCTGATTTTTTAATTTGTTTCAACTCTCTCGTCTGCAACTTATTAAAGTGTATTCTTTTTTCTTACAAATCTGGGGAGGCTGTAAAATGGTTTATTTCGTTGTATCTACATGCTATGTAAGCATTAGTCGGAATCTCCAGTCGCGAAGTTATTCAACGCCACTTCTTTGTTTCAATTTCCTGTTTATTGCGTCATTAACCTATGCCGTGCTGGGATGTTAGACAGTTCGTAATGAAACTAAATGAATTAGAGGCATACAAGAAATACACCTGCTATTTTGTTTGTATGAGTGTAAATATCTCTTCCATAACTTTGTTATCGTCACACTGGAAATGCATTTGCTCGTTTTGTTTTTCCATGTTCTTGTCCTCAAAACGAGGTTAGAGATTTGTGCACATGGAGCCAAAGTTAGAAATAGAAATAGAAATATATCCGGTGTAAAGATTTATGGAAATATTGAGAAGCGAAGAATAAATCATTTTGTGTGTACTTTTCAGCAATGTGTATAACATTGCTTTTAGCATGCACAGAACGGTATGGTCCGAGGCCAATCGTGATAGGTGGGCCTGAACACTGACCTGCAACGTCGCACCCTGTGGACAGAGGAGACCAACAACTCGTTGCCACGTCACAGGTCAGTGTTCAGGCCCTCAACGAGTGGTTTAGTATGGTCTGATCCCTTTTGTGGACCATTAGGAGGAGAGCTTCCGTGCAGCCTTTAGCCGCTCAGCTAGCACAACGCTGCCGTACTCTAGCCCCCTTGATAAGCGCCTTCTTCCACTCGGTGACGCATCCAACACATACTGTTAGCAACTATTATTTCTACATAAGGCATCACTGTTTAAGTTGCCCAGTCATTCGAAATTTTTGCTGTTTTAATTTTGGTTTCATTAAATCACCACCACATTTCTTCATATCCACTTCTCTTCTTTTTCTCTGTTACTGTATTGTATTATTAAAAATTCTCAACTTAAACGGAATTTTAACAATCAAAATGCAAACGAAATAAAATGCTGATCACTGTGACTAATTTTTAGTGTGAAAATCCTCAAATTATGAAATTAAGAGTCTGAAACGACTTCTGTAATCTCCCCTTGTTGATAACATAACGTTCTTTTGTTATTAAAATTAACAAGTCCATTGCGACTACAGGATAAAGTTACAAGGTGCGTAGTAGCTCAACAAGTATGTTGATTATGATCCCATATTATATGAGACGTCATAGTGATTATATTCAGATCTCTTGTCACACGAGACGTCATAGAATAAACACAACAGGAGCCGGAATAAATATTGTATGTTTAAGCGACCCTAGAGTTGACCCTTACCTTTTGGTATGAATATTTGATGCCCAGTGTTTGAATTGAAAGTTTGAAAGTCACGCGCCAGTTACACCGTGACATGAGAGTTTTAACAGGCAGGTCAACGTATCTCCGATATTCAGTTTAGTTGTTACCCGAGAGCAAAGCCCCCAGCCCCATGGATGACAAAAGTGGTTATCATCGAGCCACGATGGACGAACTATATATAATGTCAGTAAAAGCTGAAAGCTCTGTTACTTTATCGTTATGGTATGGCGCTTTACCTTAGAACGGCGAGCAGTTTATCTAACAATAGTTCATGAAATTAAATTAGTTGAACACGTTTTGAATATTTGAAAGACTAAGCAAGAAATATTTGAAAAACTAAACAAGACAAGACCCGATGCCTTCTAACCATCAAGATTGCTCGTCTATATCATCTTTTTATGTGGACATAAAATATAACCACAGACATGTTTCTTGTGCGGTGTTTAGAATAACTTAATAAGCTGCTAATTATGAAGTCCATGTGTGGGTAGCTGGTGGCGGCATGTTTCTACTTGGCACTGTATCGGATGGGCGTGAGATTTTTCCTTCACAAGTTCCAGAAATTTATGGAGCAAGTGATGTTCGGTTTACAGCCGTTCTGGCCACCGTGTAGCTTAGCACAAACCCCGTGCACATTGTGTTTATATAGGAAACAACCAGGGTGTCACGTGGCCAGCACATCAACCTACCGCTCTTACTCCCTTTTCCCATCCACTCCCCCCCCCCCTCCCCCTCCCTCGAGAAGTTGGGTTGAAGCTCGAGAGGATGCATCTTATTATTACAAAGCTCCCTCTGTCTGCGCCATATTTTGAACACGTTATGTCTCCCGCAGACATTCTCGGATCAACTCGGAAGAAACATTATTATTTTGTTTGATACCAATAAATGAAATTAATCTTTCAGTATTAACATGGCTAAATATGTGGGGGTTTCGTCCCTTAGAAAGCTTTCACATTATTTCTTCCACACCCATTCTCGATTGGAAATTGATGTTGAAACTTTCCACAATTATTTATTGTACCTAAGATTACAAAATCCCAGGATTCGAACCCGGGATCACCGCGCTTTTTAAATATTGATTAAAGGAAATACATCTTATTGTATTGATATATATATAGCTATAAATGTACAGTTGTTTCCCTCAGATAAGCTTTTTTAAAAGTATATTTTTATATTTTATGTAAAAAAGTACAGAACTTGAGTGAGTTGAATCTTGTGGACAAATCGTAGACATTATATTACGTTGCATTGCATATTTTAATGCATTCATTACGCTTTGCCGTTTTCAGCTATTTAATGCCATGGTCTAAAAAATAAATCCTCTCATGCTTTGCATAATGCATCTCAATTCTTGCGTAGTGTCTGTCCTGTGTCTCTTATGTCTTTATCGTGTGTCTATCTATGCAATGGCCACACCACAGTGTTTAATTCCATTCCGCGTTTGTTTTCATCAGAAAGAAGTGTCACATCAGTAAGTCAAGCTGTAAAAACTAGAGCTATAAATGTACAGTTGTTTCCCTCAGATAAGCTTTTTTTAAAAGTATATTTTTATATTTTATGTAAAAAAGTACAGAACTTGAGTGAGTTGAATCTTGTGGACAAATCGTAGACATTATATTACGTTGCATTGCATATTTTAATGCATTCATTACGCTTTGCCGTTTTCAGCTATTTAATGCCATGGTCTAAAAAATAAATCCTCTCATGCTTTGCATAATGCATCTCAATTCTTGCGTAGTGTCTGTCCTTTGTCTCTTATGTCTTTATCGTGTGTCTATCTATGCAATGGCCACACCACAGTGTTTAATTCCATTCCGCGTTTGTTTTCATCAGAAAGAAGTGTCACATCAGTAAGTCAAGCTGTAAAAACTAGAGCTGTGGTAAACAGACACTTGAAACAAGTAGACAGAGTAGAAGGAAAGACAGACATTGGACAGAAGATAAAATTCTATCGAGATAAAAAGACAAACATTGGACAGAAGATAAAATGCTATCGAGATAAAAAGACAGACATTGGACAGAAGCTAAAATTCTATCGAGATAAAAAGACAAACATTGGACAGAAGATAAAATTCTATCGAGATAAAAAGACAAACATTGGACAGAAGATAAAATTCTATCGAGATAAAAAGACAAACATTGGACAGAAGATAAAATTCTATCGAGATAAAAAGACAGACATTGGACAGAAGATAAAATGCTATCGAGATAAAAAGACAGACATTGGACAGAAGCTAAAATGCTATCGAGATAAAAAGACAGACATTGGACAGAAGATAAAATTCTATCGAGATAAAAAGACAAACATTGGACAGAAGATAAAATTCTATCGAGATAAAAAGACAAACATTGGACAGAAGATAAAATTCTATCGAGATAAAAAGACAAACATTGGACAGAAGATAAAATTCTATCGAGATAAAAAGACAGACATTGGACAGAAGATAAAATGCTATCGAGATAAAAAGACAGACATTGGACAGAAGCTAAAATGCTATCGAGATAAAAAGACAGACATTGGACAGAAGATAAAATTCTATCGAGATAAAAAAAAACAGACATTGGACTGGAGTTGAAGAAAGTTTTAAATGATATGAAAGACGACAAATACTATTAGTTTAATATGGTGCCAAAGAAATAATATATTTGTAACATACAAACATATATATGTAACATACAAAACCACTGTGTACAAACAGATAGATGTAGCTACTTACAAATACACTCACAACATCTACCTAAATACATGGAACTTTACGTAGAGGCATTAGATAAGGAGATGTAGAGACATTTGGTAAAGAGGTAGTGACATTATGCAGATTGTTGAAACCCAAAAGATTTCTGTAATTTAGACATGAAAACGAAGACATTGTTGGACGGAAATTGAAATTAACACTGCTTTAATATTTTATGAAATGGTCTGGTCTATTGTGAACATGTTGTTTTGTTAGTCTTCTTAAACTTCTAGCCCGCCAACATTCACACACACACACACACACACACACACTCACTCACTCACTCACTCACTCACTATTTACCAGCTAGTCCATCTCTCTTCAGAGACACCTGGGCATCGCCATGACGTTTGGACACCAATTTCCGAGCAAGCACCTCAGTGTCGCCAACGTTTCTGAAAACCCATTTCCGCCCGGCTCCAGGGCTTACTTTGTAGCTAGCCCGTGTCAGACACAGGGTGTCTCTGTACATGACACTGTCTTCCTTTCTGTTTATCTATTTGTCTAGATCGGCTGTACTGCGTTGTTGTGGTCGACGCCAACAAAACAAAAAGTTTCAGGCACATGCTGCTTCATGTTGAGCTGTCTAATGACGTCCCCCTTTTATATAGTCTAGTCACACTGCCTCTTATCAGCTTGCAAATTCTTCTTGGGATTCATTAAAACCAGCCTGGACACAGTTCTTGAAAACGGCTCTCACTATTCTCTTGCGAATTGGACAGTTGATAAATGTCTTTGGTAAAAGAAATACTAGCTAATTGGCCACACGGGGACGTTTCTGGTTTGGTCGCTATACATTTTCTAAATATTATCTTCTCAAAATTTACATTTGGTCTGGAGGTCTAGATAATCCTTATCTTGAACGCGTGTACGTCATAGGGTAATCCCGCATGTCCTCATGATCGCTCTTACTAAGGTTGGGCAGCTGTATAAAGGAAGAATTTTTGTCCCGTTGTTTTTTTGTTTTTTTTTTTAAAAGGAAAAAAAAAAAGGGGGGGGTACTTGTTCACTACACAACTGGCTGAATTCTGAATTAAGTCATAGATTAAGGAGAAGATAACCAACAAAAAAAAAACTGTGGCAAATATTTTTTTTTTAAATGAAATTCTTTAACTCTTTCTCTCCGTTATTATTTACCACATTCTGGTGGAATCAACGCTGGTAGCGTCAGTTAGGAGAGAAAGAGTTAAAGCTACAGATGAAATTCTTTTCACGTGGCTATTTGTTTCCGTCGTTCTTCTTGAAATGTTCTAGTTTACTCTGTACGCGCTCTGGGTCGAATCTCTTTCCCGACATATGCAGGGGAGGCTTGAGTTTCCATGATGGTTGTGGGCGCTCAGCAAACACAAGCCACCTTGAATGAAACAGGAAATCCCGGAAGAAAAAAAAAAAACATCCTTCAATTGGGATTGGAAAAAGAGCAAAATAATTTTTCTTTGTTAGCCAAGCGGTTTAATAAATAAATAAATATATCTATATCTATCTATCTATATATCTCTCTATAGATATATTGTTGTAACCCTGCCTTGCACCAGTGCTTGAGATGCGCACTAGTGAACGTAAACAGGAAGACACTAGAATGGAGAGAAGAACAGGGCATCAGGGATTGGGAAGAGTCTGAATGTTTGGGAAACTACGAGGCCAGCTTTTGTGCTGCCTGAAGGTTGTAGAAGGGATCTGGAGCGAAGCGGGGAAGGCTGGTCGTTGGTCCACACTCGGGTTAAGTAGCAAAACTCTGGTATACTTAGTAGTAAGACTCTGAGGAAGCTGAAGGATGTTATGTGTTTGCCGGGCTTGCCCTAGTGAATAAACACCTGTCTTTTTTCCTGTTAAACTGTGTTGAGTTGCCTGCCTTTAAGTTGAGTGCCTACCCTAGAGTTACAACAATATATATATATATATATTGATGTTGTGTTTATGTTATGGGCTTACCATAGGGACAAAAAAGACTGAAGTCTTATATTAGCCTGCTCCTGGTAAAGCCTACTCGGATCCGAGCATCAGGATAAATGGACATGATATAAATGCAGTGAATAGATTCACCTCCCTTGGCAGCACACTCTCCAGAAACGGAAAGATCGATACTGAAATCGACCTGCGTATCGTCTAAGAAAAATATCGAATGTCAAATAGCAAGACAAAATACCAGATACTGAAGTCCTTCGAAGAGCGGGTCTGCATAGCATCCACACAATCCTAATGTAGTCCCAACTGCGATGGGCAGGACACGTCTGCAGAATGGAAGACCGCTTCATCCCTAAACGACTCCTGTATGGCCAATTAAGGAGAGGAAAGCACTGTCAAGGCGGACATAGAAAACGCTTCAGAGACACCTTCAAAGCTTCTCTGAATGCGTTCAGCATAGAGACAGCCACCTGGGAGACAGAGACACACGACAGAGCATCATGGTGTCGCGCTGTTTAAACTGGTGCACAAATCGCTGAGGAAAAGAGAACAGCGCTGGCAGAAGAAAAGCGCCAGAGAAAAAATGCAATGTCAATGACACTAGTTCCAGCTGGATTAACCTACCTAGTGTACAGCCGAACATTCCGGGCTCACATAGGTCTCACCAGCCACTCGAGGAGGCATAAAACCCCATCTATCTATCTATCTATCTATCTATCTATCTATCTATCTATCTATCTATCTGTCTGTGTGTGTGTGTGTGTGTGTGTTTTGTTAGGTGAGATTTCGTAAGAAGTAATATGTTCGACCCACACACTGTCACAAAATATTTAGATGAATGTCTTTATCTTGTCAGCTTTTTTCTCGGTGACCAGACACGTGACATGCTGGAGTGACCCTGCTATGCGCCTGGCATTTGTTTGACCTCCACAAACTGCTCTACCTAATCAGATCTGGTTAGATCCACAGCGTAAGCACACGCAAGATATCAACAAGGATAAACAAAAGTTGTATCACAACCGCAGCTATAAACCTTGTTTCATTGACTGTCTCATGGGATTGTAAAGGACCGAGATTGATTACTGGCGTAACGTAAGTTATCTTCCCCAAAACGGAATATGTACATAAGCATAGACACTTAACTGCTAATTTATGCTGAAAAACAGCTTCTCGTCTGCTTGCATAAATTACTGTAAAAATAATATTTATCGATAGATCTTTTAGATGTCTAGTAGCATTAGATGTATTATTCAAGCTATTTTGTTGATAAATTTGAAGATGTCTGGAAGCATTCACCCCAAGTCAGACTATTTGTTGATAAATTTGAAGATGTCTTGTACAAACGATTTCTTGATGTTTCTGAAGATGTTTCGTAGCTTACATTACAATACAAACTATTTGTTGATATGTCTGAAGATGTCTTGTAGCATTCAACACAAACTATTTGGCGGTAGATATCTCAAGACAGCAATGACCCTTCCAACCTTTACGCTTGGCGTTCTATTTGTTGGCTTCGTTTGCTTACATTCTCATTAAAGATGTTATCAGGTTATTTGTTGACATCCGAGATTTCTACATTGCATATATAATACAAATGTCTGATACAGCATGCACCCGTCTATAACTGAAGCTTGTTGCGAACATTTAGTCATTTACATTTAGTCATTTACATTTAGTCATTTACATTTAGTCATTTACATTTAGTCATTTACATTTAGTCATTTACATTTAGTCATTTACATTTAGTCATTTACATTTAGTCAAGAATTTGAACATTCTCGCCTTTTTTTTTTTATTACAAAAATTCATCAACTCTGTCTGTCTGTCGGTCTGTCTGGTACAAATATTGTACACGTTAATTCACCGTCTTCCCATGTAGGGTCAAGTTGAAACATTGGATGACAATAAAAATAAATTAACCGATTAGGTTAATCAATTAGTGGTTATTAATACATTTTCTTTTATTTAGTAAATGGGTATAAAGCTTGCAGTATTGAGAGATTTAAAAAAAACATTGACTGTAATAAATTTAACATACTACTTCAAACGGAAGTGATTTTTTTCTGGACTTTATATAATCTTAAGGGGCGCGTTGGTCTAATGGTTAAGCGCTTGGCTTCCGAACCTGAGGTCCTGGGTTCGAATCTCGGTGAAGACAGGAAATTGAATTAATGGATTTTAGGGCGCCCCTGAATCCACCCAACGCTAATGGGTACCTGACTTTAGTTGGGTAAGTAAAGGCGGTTGGTCGTTGTGCTGGCCACATAACACCCTGCTTGTTAACCATTGTCCAAAGAAACAGATTGCCTTAATATCATCTGCCCCCACAGATCGCAAGGTCTGAGAGGGGAAACTTTACTAATATAACCGTGTCTCTTCTAAACATAGTTTTTTTAAATTCAAGAATATTATCCTACCGGAAACGAATCATCTCCCTTTCATTATTGTAACAATTTGTTACAATTTTTTGTAAACCTTATTTCTCCCACTTCCCATCCTCAGATCAAGTTGATATTGGTAATTAATTATTTCGTTTGGTATCGATAAAGGAAAAAAAATGCTACTTAATGAGAGATATGGCTGCATATGTGGAGTTATTCCCTTATTATGTTTTGCGCACGATTTTTCTTCCATTTTCCGTTTTCGGATCAATTTAAAAGTTCGCATTATTATTCAGAGTCGATAACAATGCATGCATCATCTGTGTTTAATAATAATTAATTAGTTGATCATTTATTGTTAGATATATATCAAATGAGGCTATTCTTGAGATAAATGGCAGTGATTTGTTTCCCTTTCATGATTTTTTAAAAAAATATTTTGTTTTTCTTTATCTCTGCAATATTAGTTTTATATCTTGTGGATGTTATGACACTCCATGCAATCATTGTACACGTAACCATCTATACTTGTACATTTGTGCATGTAAATTATGAGTGAGTCTGGCGTGAATGTACACTTTTGTTTTCTATTGTTACAATGTTTTTTGTTTGGTGTAAGGCACAAATAGTAAGTCAAATTTCTAATGGATAATATAGATTATAATTATTATTATTAAATCAACATTGAAATTAAAACCAACGACGTAGTAGAATTACTTACTGTGTCTAATTAACATCCATGACTAGATAATGTATTAAATAAGTGGCACGCGCGTTGTTGTTGTAATCACAACACATTTCCGTAAGCACCAATAAAGCAGTCTTAGTCTTAGTCTTAGTCTTAGTCTTAGTCTTAGTCTTAGTCTTAGTCTTAGTCTTAGTCTTAGTCTTAGTCTTAGTCTTAGTCTCAGTCTTAGTCTTAGTCTTAGTCTTAGTCTCAGTCTTAGTCTTAGTCTTAGTCTCAGTCTCAGTCTCAGTCTTAGTCTTAGTCTTAGTCTCAGTCTCAGTCTCAGTCTTAGTCTTAGTCTTAGTCTTAGTCTTAGTCTTAGTCTTAGTCTTAGTCTTAGTCTTAGTCTTAGTCTCAGTCTCAGTCTTAGTCTTAGTCTTAGTCTCAGTCTCAGTCTCAGTCTTAGTCTTAGTCTTAGTCTTAGTCTTAGTCTCAGTCTTAGTCTTAGTCTCAGTCTCAGTCTTAGTCTTAGTCTTAGTCTTAGTCTTAGTCTTAGTCTTAGTCTTAGTCTCAGTCTCAGTCTCAGTCTCAGTCTTAGTCTTAGTCTTAGTCTTAGTCTTAGTCTTAGTCTTAGTCTTAGTCTCAGTCTCAGTCTCAGTGTCTCAGTCTCAGTCTCAGTCTCAGTCTTAGTCTTAGTCTTAGTCTTAGTCTTAGTCTTAGTCTTAGTCTCAGTCTCAGTCTCAGTCTTAGTCTTAGTCTTAGTCTCAGTCTCAGTCTCAGTCTTAGTCTTAGTCTTAGTCTTAGTCTTAGTCTTAGTCTTAGTCTTAGTCTTAGTCTTAGTCTTAGTCTCAGTCTCAGTCTCAGTCTTAGTCTTAGTCTCAGTCTCAGTCTCAGTCTCAGTCTTAGTCTTAGTCTTAGTCTTAGTCTCAGTCTTAGTCTTAGTCTCAGTCTCAGTCTTAGTCTTAGTCTTAGTCTTAGTCTTAGTCTTAGTCTTAGTCTCAGTCTCAGTCTCAGTCTCAGTCTTAGTCTTAGTCTTAGTCTTAGTCTTAGTCTTAGTCTTAGTCTCAGTCTCAGTCTCAGTGTCTCAGTCTCAGTCTCAGTCTCAGTCTTAGTCTTAGTCTTAGTCTTAGTCTTAGTCTTAGTCTTAGTCTCAGTCTCAGTCTCAGTCTCAGTCTTAGTCTTAGTCTTAGTCTTAGTCTTAGTCTCAGTCTCAGTCTCAGTCTCAGTCTCAGTCTTAGTCTTAGTCTTAGTCTTAGTCTTAGTCTCAGTCTCAGTCTCAGTCTCAGTCTCAGTCTTAGTCTTAGTCTCAGTCTCAGTCTCAGTCTCAGTCTCAGTCTCAGTCTTAGTCTTAGTCTTAGTCTCAGTCTCAGTCTCAGTCTCAGTCTCAGTCTTAGTCTCAGTCTTAGTCTTAGTCTTAGTCTTAGTCTCAGTCTTAGTCTTAGTCTCAGTCTTAGTCTCAGTCTTAGTCTCAGTCTTAGTCTTAGTCTCAGTCTTAGTCTCAGTCTTAGTCTTAGTCTCAGTCTTAGTCTTAGTCTCAGTCTTAGTCTCAGTCTTAGTCTTAGTCTTAAACCCATACACATTTTATGAGACATTTTTTCCTATTCTACTGATTTCTTTTTGTGATCTCCAAATTTTTCTTGTGTTTTATGTAAAAACGTCTTCACCGGGAAAAAGTTTGTAAAAAATGTTTTGAATACCTCATCAAGCAAAACGATTTTATCACAGTTCAGGATACAGGAGATGGCACTGAGAATAGTTCGATTTTTTTTGTAATCATCACCAAGTCGATTCTATATTTGCTCTATCAATCAGCGCCATCGATCTCCTTGTGTTGACCTGTGCGGAGATATTTGTCACATCCTGTTCTGGTAAAGGAGTGGAATAAGTTGGACTGTTGTTGTGGATGGGATTTAATGCTAAATGACGGCTTGGTGTCTGTTCCATGGCCTGCTGCCAACACTACCTGTCTGCTCTAGGGAAGAGAAGCTATTGTAAGCTGTTAGCTTAACGACATTCATTTTGTGGGAAACTTGGTGCCTGATTAGTGGAACGCTGGCCCGTTTCTTAAGCCTGACATTCCAGGGATCCGTCTCATCAAATTACAAAGTGTATCAGTATGAAGGTTTCTGATCTCTTCTAGCGCATTGGGATTTGAACCCTAGTGCATTGGTTCCAAGTGTATTTTAGATCGGCATATAGGGGCGTGATCGCGTAGAGGAAATCTAAATATTAGTAGTCAATGATGAAATAAGCCCACACATGAGAAACTAGAACACTAATACGCAGTAAAGTACCCCTTTTCAGACTTCGCGATCTATAGGACAGATGTTGTAAAGTTCATCTGTTTCTGTGGCCCACGGTTAGCGAGGGTGTCATAGTCGCCAAGGATGAAATAATCCTACAATATCTGCTTGCGTGTGCGTGTGTGTGTGTGTACGTTCTTAGATCTACGCCTTTCAACATTTATTCCGCCATACACAAGGTCTTTCAATTGTAAAGGATCTCCCTACCCCCCCCCCCCCCGTTACCTTTCTCCTCCCTCCCTCTTTTTTTAAATGAGATGCTGAGAAAAGAAAACTTGCTGTTGGCTGTTGCTAATGGTTGACCTATTCTCCATCTTGAGTATCTTGTAAAAAACAAAGTGTTACGACTGTACATGTATTCTTGGCACAATGAGGCTCAGATAGCGAATAACTAGCAAAGTGTACAAAAAAAAAAATACTTAAAACAAAAAAAAAGGGCTAATATAAGGGAAAGAACCGCACATTTACTGCCACATTTTACTGTACAAAACAAATTCAATAATTACCACTAATCATTAAATAAAAGGTTTTTTTATTTATTCGTGTGTTGTCATTTACAATGAATAATTGTGCCAAGTTTCAACTTGATCCAAGAATTAAAAGTGGGAGAACTAACATGGACACGGTTTGTAGAACACAGACTGACAGAGTGAGTTGATAGAAGCTTTTCAATATAAACAAATAAAATGAGACAGGAGTGCTTAAAAGCAGACCCATATAAGCCTGGGTGTTTTCGTTCCCTAAAAAGCAGATTGAAAACTATAGGTGTTAGTGTGTCACTATGTATTCCGGAGGTAGTTCATGCGTTGACGGTGTGCAAGGGTTAACGCCTGTATCCTCGTTTTGGTTCTAGACCCAACGTGTTGGACACCTAGATGTACTGAAGAAACAAGAGAAAAGGATTATGGGATAGGCACACACACGCGCACACACACTTCACATCGAAGTTGTAGATGAATAAAAGAACTGGCTTTCAAAACCTTGTTTTCCTCGCTATTTATACCCGAGTGTTTACAATGTACATATTTTTTTTAAAAAGAAATTTTCACGATTTCGTAGACTATAAAAACAATGATATGATCGAAATGACCCAGACGGACAACAGCGTCAGTTTTGATAAAATATGTAGGTCCAGGACCTTCTTCGGGTCTCATGCTGGACATAAATGAATCACGCTATATCTAAAGAAGTGGTGAGCATTTCTTCACGTATCGTCCAGATTGAGTACATTCTTTGAAAAATACTGGATCGGAAGGCGAACTGAAATTATTTTACGTGTAGGGAAAATGAATGTACTAATAATTTTTTTAAAAACCAAATCGCCCCCCCCCCTGCTCCCCCCCCCCCCAGTCTAGTTCTACTCCCGTCTCCTATTAATTTCTTCCATCTGGTCGGGAAAACTAACTCGGACTTCCGGTGACCTCACCAGCGTGTGACGTATTAGTGATGCAGTGTTGCTTCCTGACAGCTCCCTCCCCCCCTCACCTAAAGCGAGTGTCACACACAATTATTTTGTCCCCCGACCCCCCTGACTGACTGATCATAGTAAAGGACCAACGCGCACTGACCATCAGTGACCAGTGAGATCCACGAGACGTGGCTGGCACGTTCCTAATTAACAGTTGGATATGGGAAACGAAAGAGAGAACTGCTAGCACGCATGGTAGCACCTCGCTTGGTAGCACCTCGCTTGGTAGCACCTCGCTTGGTAGCACCTCACATGGTAGCACCTCACATGGTAGCACCTCCCTTGGTAGCACCTCGCAAGGTAGAACCTCGCATGGTAGCACCTCGCATGGTAGCACCTCGCTTGGTAGCACCTCACATGGTAGCACCTTGCTACAGGTTTAGTCCTTTACTTGGAGGCTAAACATGATAATAGGCCACTTTACAAATTTAAACACATACTGACACGAAAAACAGTAAAATCAGATTGGTATAGATCTAGTCCTGTCCCCTTTACAACAAACTCTACCAAGCATTCTCACTTTTGACAATACCTCTATTCAAGTCACGGAACCTGCGTGGAAACTGTTCTCGAAAACGGCTCTAAAGATGTTCATAGAAATTCGACAGTTGATGTATGTCATTGAGTATAGAATTAGTAGCTCGTTCACCACACTTTCTAAGTATGAAAAGAAATTAATTTAAATTTGGCTAGTGAACTAGAGAATATTTTTTCTTGAACAGACATTTCTGCATGTAGGCCCTATTTTAAAGAGTTTAATCTTGAGTTGAGTTCATGTTCAGGAACATTTTGCACATCGTCTTCTCAGTCGAGGTCTACTAGTAGTTCACATTTAACATAGAGCTAGTAAAAGTCTACACTAGCACTGCATTAAAACACTTCACTATATAGTTTATTACTAACCATTTTTTGTGTGGCTTGTAACCATGTACTATGTAACTATGTACTATATAATCCTGCACTGCTGCAATGCCCAGAAGCAACAAACTATAATACTGCACTATACGATAAATCTCTGCACTCTAGCACTGTACCAAGACAAACCACTAGAGCATATTTCATTTCATTCTAGCACTGTACCAAGACATATTACTAGAGCAATATATCTCACTGCAGTCTAGCACAGTACCAAGACACATCACTAGAGCAAGTTTAATCTGAAGACGAGTTCCTTCCCTTCACTAAGCGCGCAAAAAAAATACCCACCCCAAACTACTTAGTAGTTACTTTTAAATTTCTGTGTGACTAATTGCATGTGCTTGGTGAACCTAACACCGCAGCATACTATTCTAAAATGTTGGTCATGTGACTAACTGTAGAGTCTCATGCGCGTCTCACTCCAGCCAGATTAATTTGGTTAATTATTACGAAATCATTCAGATGAGTGTTTTCAGCGGTCCCACGTTGGGTGCAGCCGTTATTGGCTTGGAGCTTGGAGCTTTCCACATGTCTGGGCTCAGATAGCACTCACCCAAAAGAACCACGAAAATGTGTTTTCAACATTGCTCTACATTGTGCCCTTACACTGTGCCCCTACATCGTGCACCTACATCGTGCCCCTACATTGTGTCCCTATATTGTGTCCTTACACTGTGCCCCTACATCTTGCACCTACATCGTGCCCTTACACTGTGCCCCTACATCGTGCACCTACATCGTGCCCCTACATCGTGCCCCTACATTGTGTCCCTATATTGTGTCCTACATTGTGCCCCTACATTGTGCTCTACATCGTGCCCCTACATTGTGTCCCTATATTGTGTCCTTACATTGTGCCCCTACATCGTGCCCCTACATTGTGTCCCTATATTGTGTCCTTACAT
>JAZGLO010003396.1:0-30887 GCA_036873155.1 Biomphalaria sudanica | reverse complement strand
ATGGCTTGCCTAGGGGAACGTGACAATAGAAAAACAGTTGTGTCACTTATCTTAAGTCTGAATTTAATCAAAGACTTACAATGAATAACAAAAAAAAATGACACAAGAAATCGGAAGGTAAACTATCAACTTAATGTTTAATCAAATATAAAGTTACAAGAAAGAAAAAAATAAACATTTACTCAATACAGAATTGATGTGTTGACCAAAACCCTTTTACAAAAATGGCATGTAAAAATATTACAATACAAGAGTTTGAAAATGTAATTACAAATACAAGCAAGCAAGGCCTTGACAAAAAGAAAAAAAAATCTTAACTTACACGATCAAGTGGTATACCACGCACGGGTCACGCAATGTCTCCGCTATTCTGTCTCACGGCTGTCTCCGTATGTCTGTCCGTCAACGTTACGCGGGCGGTCTTTATATAATCTACCGCGCGTCGATATCTAGTAATTTCTAGAACAGAAAGTCATCAACACCCAGATCTAGAACGCTCTTCAAAGAGACAGAAGAAAAAAAAAACACCCTCCTTTCAACCAGAGGTACACACATAGGTCAAGGACCGGTCACTGTCTGTGTGGCTTGACGAATAAAAAAAAACTTATTACACAAGGGGCAGACAACCTCCCCGTCTCTCGACCGCAACAGGTCAAAGAAAAAAAAACAATGCCTAGATACGTAACAATATATATATATATATATATATATATATATATATATATATATATATATAATAAATCATAGCAGAAGTTGAGCTATTACCTAGCCCGCTGTCTAGTTTGTCTTTTGTTTTTCTATATAGTCTGTATAAAACTACCCAGTCTATCTATCTATCTATCTATCTATCTGTCTATCTATCTGTCTATCTATCTATCTATCTATCTGTCTGTCTGTCTATCTATCTATCTATCTGTCTGTCTGTCTATCTATCTGTCTGTCTGTCTGTCTGTCTATCTGTCTGTCTATCTATCTATCTATCTGTCTATCTATCTCCATAAAATCCAATCTAATCTAATCCGTTTGTCTATCTATTTATCTACCTGTCTGTATATGTATGTGTCTGTCTATCCATCCATCCTTTCCGCCCACAAGCCCATCTGATCTTTTTTGTCCTTCTGTCTGGCTACCTGTTTCGCACCTGACGACACACCTAGCTGAACACACCATGGCTGTTTGCTCTGTAGTCTCGCCTCCAGCCTCCATGTCAAGTACTCTTTTGAACACGGCTCATTGCCGTTGTACTAGTCTGATATTACAAAACAATGCACTGGATTATATTTTGTAAAACGTTGGCACCAACCAGAGAGAGAGAAGAGCAGATTTGGCAGAATTTTGAAGCTAGGTCTACGTCTTTCAAAACATGCAAGCTGTGTTCTCAACACAGTACACAACAGAGCTCTTGAGTAAGTTCCTGACTTCAAGGGCGTAACAGATGGACAAACTTGTGTTTGACTTTGATCGGGAATTGCATCATAACATTGAATATTCCAATTACGAAATCTACAATTTCCTTCCTTATCTTTAGTAGGAGAAAGAAAATAACAAGAAAAATATTTTAAAATTATTTTTTTTAAAGAAAACAAAGCTTATCTAAAGGGGAAGAACTCCGTCCTTAAAAGCTATATCTACCAATAATTTACAAGTTATTTTCCTTTTTCGATAACAAACAAACTAATTAATTAACAATTATTAATTGACTAACTGAGTATTTTGTTAGGTACAGTAATAATAATAAGGCTAGTCTTCGAGTCCGAAGATAAGTGAGGAATGCAGTATTTCCTGTGGCTGCACAGTCCCAGCTGTGACCTACATATTTTGCCACATCCGGGGCAATAAATCATTGTTTAAAGTATGAACTTGATCTGATCATGCGTGCGGGAGAAATAGCGTTAACAATTATTTAAAGGTGATTAAACCAGAAAATTTACACATATATGTATCTATTTATACTAAAGCATTAATTTCTTTGTTACTATGCAACGAAATAATGAATTACCAGTTATTAATTGTCTAAGTGGTTACTTATTTTTTTTTATTTGATTCATGTATTGTCAATGCCAATGAAATGAATAATTGTGCGAAGTTTCAACTTGATCCGAGATTGGGTGTGGGAGATAAATAACGTGTACACACTGTTTTACCTGACAGACAGACAGACATAGTCACTTCATAGAAGCTTTGTAAAAGCACGTTCACTTTCGTTCTACAACATGACCAACATCTATTTCGTCTCAGAATCAGCCACAACAGAATGAGACAACACATGTTGCGGAAGCCAAAAATAATGAGCTTTGCACTTCTGGAGCATCACCAGAGAATGCCGACAATGTCCATCAAAGCTGCATTCTCCAGCGAGAGTCCCGAAGAAGACACTGGCCCCGAAAACTCCTCCTATAGAAGAAGAACTAAATGGAGAGCTACATTCTCCAGCGAGAGTCCCGAAGAAGACACTGGCCCCGAAAACTCATCCTATAGAAGAAGAACTAAATGGTGAGCTACATTCTCCAGCGAGAGTCCCGAACAAGACACTGGCCCCGAAAACTCCTCCTATAGAAGAAGAACTAAATGGAGAGCTACATTCTCCAGCGAGAGTCCCGAACAAGACACTGGCCCCGAAAACCCCTCCTATAGAAGAAGAACTGTATGGAAAGGTGCATGTTCTGGAAACCACTGCGTAGTTAATGGCAGATATCGGATTAGTGATCTGAACCCTCAACATACAAATGTGAACGAAGAAGAAGCTAGTTCTAGAGCACTCCTACGTTGCCAGTCCTTAAGAGTTCAAAAACACTCTTTATCGTTGCTAAGCAAAGGGGCGCTGCAAGTAATTCAAATAAGTAGAAATCTGTATTGAACTACTTGAAATTGCTAGGTTTAAATAGTAATATTGTTTGTTAGCTTATCTGGCAGATCGAGATATTCTTTACATCAGTGCGTATTAGTTTCGTAGTATCATTCGTTAACGATCGGTCAAATCTATCAGTCAATCTCAATACTGTAGAGTAGCCTAGAGTTATCTTTACAGGTAGGCTCTTTGCTATGTTTTAATATTTGAATCCTGTTGTGGATCTATCGTTTAATCTCTAAAAATATGCAAATTCACCAAAGCTGTTAAAAAATGTTCATTGTGCTACTATTAGCCTCCCATTTTATTGTTATTATGAAGCGGAAATCGTTCACCATATTTATTGGCGAATTCAAAAGTCTTGTTTCACTAGACATTTATTCGATAGAACCATCCAACCAAGTCATCACCTCCCTGAAGAACTCTCACCTCTGATTATAGGCCTATGTGTTTTCTTATCGTGTGATACATCATGACACGTCCTGACACGCCCCGTTTTTATTTGTCTCTGTCATCAAAAAAAAATCAATTTATAATCGCGATGTTTTCAAACTCTACCCCACACTTCCAGCATTTTAAGTTTTCATATAGGTCAGTGACGCACTCGATTTTTTTTCGGTACGCGGGTTAAATAAGATTCCGGCACGTGGACCTCATCGCCAAGGAATAAAAAATTCGAAGACTACGGAACTCAGTCTCTGTCATTCTGCACTGTGAGAAATCTCGAGAGTTCGGATAGCACAGAGGCCGGATTTGGTCCTCGGGCCATAGTTTGTGTATCACTGATCTAGATAAATGTGATGTGTAATACCTTTTTGTTGTAAGTGATGGAGATCTAGATCTATAGACGCGCGGGGGGGGGGGGTCGGGGGAATCATGGAAACACACATGTTGTACATCCTCGCCAGATAGCTGGGTCGATCTAATAAGCTGTACTCACATCTACACACACACACACACCACGCACACACCACACACACAGTTTCACACAGAAACGCGTAGCTTTAGTGCCCCGTTCGGTAAATGAGTTTCTGTTTTTAGATTCATTTCACGGGTCATTTGAAAGATCGTCTTTGAGACGTTAAGTGGCGCGTTTCAAACCAATTGGGTACACCCGCTGTCTCACGTGACGCTTTGCTGAAGAACAAGTTTCCAGAGTGCAGGCTGCTAAGACAAAACAAAACCAAAAAACTTGTGCAGATCAAAGGTCGCAAGACTACATCAAAGAATATTCGCCAACTCAAATCAGTAGAATAGTAAACATGTACTAAAGATACGTTTAGTTTTTCTCACCTTAGTGAATATAGCTTAAGTACTCTATGATCATGTGGACATGGAGGAAAAAAATTTAATAGGCTAGAAATATCTTAACTCTTTCTCTCCGTAATTATTTACCACATTCTGGTGGAATCAACGCTAGTATCGTCAGTTAGGAGAGAAAGAGTTAAGAGAACTAAATTGACAGTAGAGAAATTAGTTGATTTTTAAGATTTGTCTTTCTATACGAGAAATGACTTGATTTACGTGATTAGAGCCGAGTGCTTTCCCTTATCACTTGCAGACGTCTTTACCACCACTCCTGCGTTTCTGTGATATTTCTTCTGTTTAAATCTAAAGATCTGTGGTGCCGGTATTATGTAGGAACGATTTGTGCTTTTAAGCTAAGTGCGCTACAATAGACATGTCTCAACAGATCTAAATTAAATGTTGACAGATACTGTAGTGTTACGGATTTTCTTGATATGTTGATGTTTACATTAAAAGTGGTTAACATCTTTTGGCTCATTTTTGTAGGAAGCCGGGCTGTTTCGCTAGTATGTCTGTACATGTGTGGGTTGTATAATACATGCGCGATGGTATCTAGAGCGTGATCTGTGGCATGGGTTAACTGTTTACCGTTCACAAGTTTAACGGTTAAATAAGCAGACTGATAGCTAACATTCTCATTGATTTGTAAGCCCACTGTCACGAGTCGAGTCTGTGACCTATTTCGACCAGTTTCTAGAACCTCGAGGTCAACCAGTGCAGGTGTCCAGCGTAAACAAGTTAATTTTAGATGTCCAATCGAAGAAAGAGGTTAAGGGAAAAAAATAGCACACGTCAGCTTCTAGAAGGTCAAAGTTACTAAAATAATTATCGGAGAAGGTTCCAGGATTCTGGAATGTACGATCAAAGAAAGTATAAATTAAGGGAAAGTGAGTCAGACGGGGTCCTCGCATAGTAGTAGATCTTGTAGAGCGTTGGTCCTCGCATAGTAGTAGATCTTGTAGAGCGTTGGTCCTCACATAGTAGTAGATGTTGTAGAGCGTTGGTCCTCGCATAGTAGTAGTTCTTGTAGAGCGTTGGTCCTCTCTCAGTAATGAGTTATATGTTATTAGCGGATCCATTAAGTAAAGTTTTAGCAGTTGAAGTTGAAGTTATACTAAGAGAAGTTTTATGTAACATTTAAGTTTTATTTAGGAAGTATCAAGTCAAGTTGTAATTGAATTAAGAAGTTAATTTTGATGTGAAAGTTTGAAGAAGTTATTAAAGAAGTTTGAAGAAAATACAGAGAGATGTTTCTTTCCTCATTTCATTGATTTGTCAAGTATTGAGAATATAATCCCTGGCAAATGTGCTCGTCACATATATTGGCACCTCCGGCAAAGAGCATCGAAGAGTAAAGGCGTCACATATATTGGCACCTCCTGACGAAAAAAGGCATCTATAAATAAAGACAACGACGAAGTCAAGCATCACATATTACATTTTCAAAGAGGAAAGTCGACACATTCTAGCAAGTTCTACGAATTTTCATAAAGCCTCTAACGAGTGATTTATAGCCTCTCTGAACGACAAAGCCCAAATAAAGCCTTATAAGAAAAGCCTCTTGCAGAATACTTCAACAAGACGGCAATCTTTGAAACGAAACTTTGTAATGAAACGTGAAAGATCATCTGTTTTAAGGTTAGTACCTTACATTTTATATTTACCAAGCTGTGAAAGCTATATTTACTAAGCTGTGAAAGCTATATTTACTAAGCTGTGAAAGCTACATTTACCAAGCTGTGAAAGCTATATTTACCAAGCTGTAAAAGCTATATTTCCTAAAGCTGTGAAAGCTATATCTATTAAGCTGTGAAGGCAACGTTACTAAAGCTAGAGTACACTGGTTTGTTTACATACACTGACCACTTACACATTCCTCAAGAGGAGACACCGATCGATATTTAACTAGGTCAGCCATAGTTAACCTCTCACCTGAGGACAGGTGTCGGTCATCGCTAGTGTAGGCAGTACTTATAAATAGCACAGTTATTAAGTTATTACAATGGCATTGGTCTCGTACTTGTGGAAAGAATACATCAAATTTGCCGCTGCCTTTCACATCCCACAAGAAAGAATGGAGGAATGGTGCACTACACAAATAAATTACGATATACAAAAACGTAAAGAAGACAAAGAGGCAGAAGAAAGAAAAAGGATTAGAGAAGAAAAAAGAAGACAGGATGAAAAAGAAGCAGAAGAAAGAAAAACAATTAGAGAAGAAAAAAGAAGACAAGAAGACAAAGAAGCAGAAGAGAAGAAACGCAAAGAAGAAGAAGAAAGAAAACTTAATGAAATACAAGAAGAAGAAGAAGAAAGAAAACTTAAAGAAAGAAAAGAAGAAGAAGAAAGAAAACTTAAAGAAATACAAGAAACAGAAAGAAATGAAACTGAAGAAAAAGAGACAAACATTACTGAAGGACCTTGTTACATTGTTTATGAGTACAACAAGAATACTACTGAACTTCAACTATTTAATAATGAAGAATTTAAAGCTGACCAGAGGAAAGATACAACTTTGACAAGAATGTACAAGAAGGCGCAAACAATTGTAAAGCAGCCAGGACTTCATGTACCTTATTTCAAAGAAGGCATACTTGTAAAGAAAAGTGTTAATTATGATACCTATGAGTTTGTTGAACAAATCATTTTACCACTGAAATATACTCAAGACATCATTGAAAAGAATCACAATTTTCTACATACGAAACTAGCAAGTGTGACGAGGACAAAGAAAAGAATTCTTGACAAATTTTATTGGCCTAGTATTACGAAAGATGTTAAGAAACATGTTAGTCAATGTCAAGTTTGTCAAATGAACAATCCTAAGACAAAAGTTCCAGATCAACGCGCGAATGTTGAACAAAGCTACAAACCTATTGAAAATATTATACCAGACAAAAATGACTCATTGTCTAAGTCAAAACAAAATAACTCAGAAACGAAAACATTTCAACAAGATTTTGATAGAAATATTACAGTCTTAAAGCCATGTGGAAAAACTCAAGAAGCTGAAGTCAATATTCAAAGTGAAACAATTTTAAAGAATTACAGAAAGCTTAGAAATTTAAAACAAGGAGACAAAGTGAAGTTATGGTTACCTGACATGAGCAACAAGCTGATTTATACATGGCAAGGTCCATTTACTATCATCAGAAAGATTTCAAACGTAACTTATGAAATTAACATTAACAAATATATCAAAGTGTTTCATGTTCATATGCTTGAAAAATACAATGAGGATACAGATAAAGAAAACTTATCAAAAGTACTAGAAGAAAGTGTTACATGCTTAGCAACAATTCAAGAGGAAAATGAAGACAATAGAAATGAACTATTACCAACGACATCAAAACAAACTGAATCTATCAAAGACATTGACATAGATCATTTAAAGTTGAAAAGTATGAAAGACCTGTTGAATACAAGTGAAGAATATACTGTGATATTTCATGATGTTCCTGACATATCAACATTAATAGACAATGAGATTAACTTAAAAACTGACAAACTTGCCAACTCAAATGTTTATTCTCTAACTTTGCACAATAGAGATTTACTGCAGAAAGACTTAAAGGATTTATTAGAACAATGCATACATGAACATTTGAACTCAATGTTTTCTACTTCAATCGTTTTACAACGTAAACTGTCATTAAAAGAAAGATTTAGTGTCAATTTTGGACAGTTCTTATTTGAACATATGAAAAGCAAAGAATATTATAAGGACAATAGTTGTATGTTGCTTAAAGCTAGAATGAAACATATTCATGAACTGAAAGACATTCTGTACCAATTGAAACAACGTACATTTTTAGCTAAACCAAGCAAGTTTGTATTGAAACCAAAAGTGACATTTTTCAACAGCAGAGTTGAACAAAACTCTCTGAAAACACAGGACAATATTGTTAAACGTATTTTGAACTATAAAGAACCAAGAAAGAAGAAATGTACAGATAGACTAGAATTATTTCCAGTGCCCGAACAGAAGAAATATACAGACAGACTAGAATTGTTTCAAGTACCTGGAAAGAAGAAAGTTGTAAATCTAACAGGACTGTACAGCTGTGTCAATATTTATTTTAATAATTATGTCATGCAATTGTTTATTACTTAGTATATTTACCTTAGTACTGTTGTTATAATAGTTTTAGAAATGAGTAATTTGGCATTGTACATGTTTAGATTTCATATATTGAAAAATAAGTTAATATTCAGATATTATGTATTAGCAAATAATATGATAAGATGACAGATATTTTTCAGTATTGTGAAGTTGTATAATTTTGATATTTTCTTGAGTTACAAAAGCTAGAAAAGTTCATACTCAAATATCATATAGTGATGTATGGAACTAAGCTGTATTTTTTGTGATACTTACTATATATGCTAAATGTGTATAATATTTTGAATTTTGAATTATTTTAATGTAATGGAGCAATTATTTGGATTATAAGCTCTGTAATTTTAATGCATGAATTTTTTTAGTTTTTTGTGTGCATATATTAGAATAGTAATAAAGTTATTTTACGCATTTTATATTGCATACAAAATGCTAAAAAGGCAAGGGGGTAATGTCACGAGTCGAGTCTGTGACCTATTTCGACCAGTTTCTAGAACCTCGAGGTCAACCAGTGCAGGTGTCCAGCGTAAACAAGTTAATTTTAGATGTCCAATCGAAGAAAGAGGTTAAGGGAAAAAATAGCACACGTCAGCTTCTAGAAGGTCAAAGTTACTAAAATAATTATCGGAGAAGGTTCCAGGATTCTGGAATGTACGATCAAAGAAAGTATAAATTAAGGGAAAGTGAGTCAGACGGGGTCCTCGCATAGTAGTAGATCTTGTAGAGCGTTGGTCCTCGCATAGTAGTAGATCTTGTAGAGCGTTGGTCCTCACATAGTAGTAGATGTTGTAGAGCGTTGGTCCTCGCATAGTAGTAGTTCTTGTAGAGCGTTGGTCCTCTCTCAGTAATGAGTTATATGTTATTAGCGGATCCATTAAGTAAAGTTTTAGCAGTTGAAGTTGAAGTTATACTAAGAGAAGTTTTATGTAACATTTAAGTTTTATTTAGGAAGTATCAAGTCAAGTTGTAATTGAATTAAGAAGTTAATTTTGATGTGAAAGTTTGAAGAAGTTATTAAAGAAGTTTGAAGAAAATACAGAGAGATGTTTCTTTCCTCATTTCATTGATTTGTCAAGTATTGAGAATATAATCCCTGGCAAATGTGCTCGTCACACCCACTAAACTTATTTGTGATATATAGATATACATGTACTTTTAGCCCTAAACTTCGGAGTAGAGGACATTGTTATTATTCATAGCGTCGTCTTCATGTGCATGGCCACAACTTATTTCAGGCAGCCATTAGAACTGGGGGTGGGGGGGGGAGGAGAGACTTAGGGGTGGAGCCAGGGGTGAAATCAGGGGCGTACTTAAAATCTCGAATTGTAAAATATGCGTCTTGGCTGAGATTTGAACTTGAGACCCCCCTCGGTTCGAAGACCAAGCGCTTGACCACCAACACTGGTATTGAGAAAGGAAACTATATAATGTAGGTCTTCACACAATCACATGGTCCTTCCCTCCTCCTCAAGGTTCAGAGCTCATATTGGTCTGTGTTCAGAGCTCATATTGGTCTGTGTTAAGAGCTCATATTGGTCTGTGTTCAGAGCTTATATTGGTCTGTGTTCAGAGCTCATATTGGTCTGTGTTCAGAGTTTATATTGGTCTGTGTTCAGAGCTCATATTGGTCTGTGTTCAGAGCTTATATTGGTCTGTGTTCAGAGCTCATATTGGTCTGTGTTCAGAGCTTATATTGGTCTGTGTTCAGAGCTCATATTGGTCTGTGTTCAGAGCTTATATTGGTCTGTGTTCAGAGCTTATATTGGTCTTCGTTGAGAGCTAACATTGGTCTGTGTTCAGAGCTTATATTGGTCTGTGTTGAAAGCATATTTTGATCTTTGTTGAAAGCGTATATTGGTCTGTGTTCAGAGCTTATATTGGTCTGTGTTGAAAGCATATTTTGATCTTTGTTGAAAGCGTATATTGGTCTGTGTTCAGAGCTTATATTGGTCTGTGTTGAAAGCATATTTTGATCTTTGTTGAAAGCGTATATTGGTCTGTGTTCAGAGCTTATATTGGTCTGTGTTCAGAGCTTACTTTGTTTTATGTTGCGATAAATAGACCAGTGCACAATAAGACAAGAACTACATTATACACAACGTTGACGGGTTGTAGTTTCCCTGTAGTCACGTGGGATGTAAATCAAGCATGATGTAGCCTGCTAGAAACTCTATGACTTCTGTTAGAACGGCACAGTTGCAGGATATGTCGCAATAAAATACCCAAGTTAGTATTTCTAATGCTTAAGGGGCTACTCTTTTTCTTTTCTCTCAAGGTTTATTTTAGCAAGTCTCACCACAGCAGACACTGTGAGGGGGGGGGGGGAGTTATGGATCAGAGTGACCTATCTCCTACTAAGAATTTCCTTCCGGCATCTACCACAACTGAGTCTTGTACCAGATGTAATGTCTAGCATTTCTTTGGAAAGGTCGAGACAGGGTTCATGACGCATATGCGACCCCTTGATCCCTTTATGCAAGTCCCAGGAATATGTCTTGGAGAGTGAACTCGAGTCGCATCGATAGTTTCTCAAGTCAAAAATAGAATAGCCATTATGTGTAAGAGAGAGAGATTGTGTATTATTTGAATATTTTCATGTGTGTGAGAGGAGTCGGTGTATTTAACTTTCTCTCCAAATCGACGATACCAACGTTGCTTTGACTCCATTAAACTAAATCAATTTTTGGATTTACAAACTTTAATTTTGTGTTGTTTCCCTATAATTCTATACAAATATACAATTTTGTGATATCAAACAAAATTTTTTTTTGAACTTTAATCATAACAGGAAAGTGAAATACAAATGAGTAAAATGAATAAATCTATCGGAAAGTGCAGAATAATTAGAGACAGTATTCGTTTCAATATATTTATGAATGTGTGTGTGTGTGTGTGTGAACGGAGTGTTAATATCTGAAGTATATATGTATGTATATAAGAGAGTATGTGTGTATATAAGTTTATATATGATACTTGCTAGATTCCTACTACCAACACCACGGTGACACGTCATAATATAGATTCCACTGTCACTTTCTCCTCCCTCTCCAGTTTACAAATAATCTACACTGAGAATGTACTTCTTTTGAACAACAATCACTTGTTTCTTTCATGTTTTTCCAACTTTTCCGAAGCCGAGGTATCACCTAGTAGTGTTAGTTTCCAAAGAGTACATACTTGAGTTGGCTGGTAATTAATACTAGCAACAAACCCGGCTACTTGAGAGCTATATTTTGTAAGTAAATGACAGCTCTTCATCAAAGCGAGGTTTATGTCTGTCTGTCTGTCTGTCTTTTTCCTCTAAGAAATGCTGAGACCTACATCTAGATACCAGAAACCACCTTCTCAAATCACTTCTCAGTAAATCAGGCATTTACTGACGTTTGCATTCTTCACAGGTGTAGCTAACTAGAGGAATGTGTTGACAGCTCATGTGCTGAAAGGGCCCGTCATGATGTGATGAATAGCATTGCCAAGTGAACAAATCGTCAAACACCTTTTGTTTTATATCACTGTCTTGATGGGCCCTAGCCCCATTATTATGACATTGTAGCCAATGTAGTATTAGTTCAAATGGCATTATGAAACATCACTCGAAAACGTTTTTGTTTAAATCAAATAAATGGTTCCGTTATTTTTTTTAATTTTTTTTTGTGTGTGTGTGTGTGGAATCGTTTCATGAAGTAGTCTCCCTTGACTTTGTCTCTGCAACGTTTGAATGTAGTGGGAGGGTATATAATATGTGTGTCATGTTGGTACACTAGCTTAGCAGGTCTACTGCTTCTACATCATCCTTGTACTGTTTCAATAATAGTTGTAGTCTATCTTCTCTCTCTGTATCTATCTTCTATCTGTCTTGTATGTCTCTAGTAGTAGGATTTCTTTTTTTTTAGAAGGATCTCTATTGATCCAGTCTATCGTCTATCGGTCAGTCTACCAACTGGTCAGTCTGAGTTTTGATAGGCTTATTTGATCTGTTATTGTTTCGTTCGATATTCCCAAATGCCTGAGACACTTATTTAGCCCACTCTTTCTCTCTCATTTAGTGTATGTCCGATTGATTGTTTATCAGTAGAAATATCTTCATAGCCACGGCGTTTTATTCATCTCTACGTTCTACCTGTAATAACTTTGTATTGATTTGCATAATTACATGTTGAGTCTCACAACTTTAAACGACACCAAAAAAAACTTGATGGAAAGGGGAAATAACTAAGTGACGAGTGTCAAGTCGATACATTTTTGTCTTGACAGAGTTGTGTCCCCAATTACTGTCATTGTCATTTGCGTGCTAGCTAGATCATACGACCAGTCTGATCCTGGGTATGAATGGATGCCTGGTCGTGTGGTATGCGCTATTGACTGTCGTTCGATGGACTCAGGTTCGTACCCCTGGAGGTTTGGGCTTGGAAGTATGAATCTTCTAATCTGAAGGAACTTCCGAAACTTAGTTTAAAAAGAAATTGATGCTCTTGGTTCAAAGAAACTAGAAGACGGAAAACAGAGGCATCAGAGACGCTTTTCCTCCCTTGTATAGAAGTGATTTCACCAGATGTTACACTATAACACCAATAATCTTCTTGCATACAAACTCTTGGACTTGGTCTTCTGTCAATATGTATTTCTCTGGAGTTCATGCATAACCTTTTGCACCATTCTTTAACACAAGCAATACTTCCTCTTAACGATTTCCCGCGCTTTTTAAGCAACGGGGATATGCGGTCCTATCAGTACCAATAAAAAACACTGTACACTTTTACCCATAAACTGGCGGGGGGGGGGGGAGATTAGTTTCTCTATACGATGCGTGGTGGCTAAGTGGTAAAGCGCTTGGCTTTTGAACCGGGGTTCCCAGATTCGAATCTCGGTGAAGGCTACGATTTCGAACTCAATTACTTTTAGGGCGCCCCTGAGTCCACTCAACTCCATTGAGTACCTGACATTATTTGGAGAAAGTAAAGGCGGTCGGTCATTGTGCTGGTCAATTAAAACCTTCAAACCCTGGTGAAACCGTTGGCCACAGAAATGACTTTCATATCACCCCCGCCCTTCCCAATAAGTCGCAAGGTCTAAATTCGGTACTTAAAAAATGGTTTCTCTGTATCTGATGACGACCACGTGACCAAAGCGTTAATTGCTTGGTTCCTGCAGGTTTATTGTGTGTTTTATTGTATTTCAGCTGTGTCTTGGTGTGTATAATTAATTGAATGCAACAAGAAACAATTAGAACGAGACGGTCTCATGCTGTCTTCGCAAAGTCAGTCACGTACCTCTTTGAAACTAGCCACTCAGCACCTGACGTAAAAACTCAATGATGAATGCAGACTCCTCCATCTTCCCCCCCCCCTTCCTTTATCATCCAAGCGAGACAGGATGGCTGCCTGGTCGTGCGGTTTGCGCGCTGGACTGTCGTTCGGATTTATCGACGGTCAAGGGTTCAAACCCTGCCCGCTCCCATCCCCCGTCGTCCTGCGGGAGGTTTAGACTAGGAAGTAAACTATCTTCAACTGTGAAGGAACATCCGAAATATGTCAAACATTTTACAAACAAACAAACAGACAATGTCAGAAAATGTTCGGAATCGATGATCAATCGTGCGAGACGTTGCCCGCGTGTTAGTTGTTGCTTTGCTGACTAGTGACTGGAAAGTTGAAAAGGGGAGGGGGTGGGGGGTGGCGATGTCATGGAACATGGAGACAGGTCACAAAGTGAAACTACATGACGACCGAGGCCAGGCTCGACAGAAGAAAGGAATCTACAGGCATAAAACTTTATAATCGTACTATGAGATGTTATTATATTGGTATAAGACGAACATAGCGCAGGAGACCACAGTAACTGAATGTATAGATTGAAGAAACTCCGCTACAAGGTATTAACATGGAGTCCCAAGATTACGAATGAGTGCAGTATTACCGCGACTACGCAGACCCAGTTGCGACCTGCATTTTTGGACACAACTGATGCAGACAAAGCCGTTGCGCGCTGTGGGTCAATTTAGGGCCATTTCGTCGTTTGTATCTGTCTTCGGTCAGTGTTTTCTCTGGACTAGGTGTGTCCTGCGACCTTCGCCTCTCTCATAAGCCAATTGTGCCAGTTACAAATCTCAGCCAGTGAGGACAAACTGACGTCTGAACTGACTATTAAAAAAAAAAAGAAATACTCCACAACAAGCCGTCCTGAGCCAGCCCAGTGCTGGAACGTCATCTTCGAAACGATATAAAAATGAAACGTCAAAATGACAACTCGAAAACTTGCGCTGTTCTTGACGCGTATAAATAATGATGGGGACACAGCCGCTTCTCTTTATTCTTATATAATCTGCCCTAGATGAAATAAATACTTTCTAGTAATGAATAGTGTCCTGGACACACATTCTTGTCTTTGTTGTGTGTGTCTACAGCTGGAACTAAAGAAACGGAGGTAAATACATTGAATACAAGAAACTGGAACTAAAACAAGACAAACCCGGAACTAAAGAGTTACGTGTGGACGTGTGGTGAATTATTATGTGCTGACCATTCACGATCTGATTCTCTTTCAGGATGTGAAACGGAAGCTCTTTTCATCCGATGGCCACTCGGTCTCAAGGTCACTCAAAAATGTGTGAAAGAAAAAAAAAAACTTTCAGTTTTACTGACCAGCCGAGGCCGGAAATGATTAGCCCTAACTGCATCATCGACCACGTGATCAATAAACCATGACAAGTGGAACATTTTTGAATTGTTTATTCCGTGACGCGGTTTGTTTCAAACGCGATCTTGTTCACATGTGTGTGAGAGAGTGTGTGGGTACATTCTAGTTACACCACGTCTGCTCGAGTTTCTCGAAATTGAGTTGCTGCCCTTGGAGTGGCTAGTGAATAATGTATCTCTCTATTTGAGTTGGGACTTCAATTGTCTCGGCCTGAGTACATAAACCTCTTGGCTCTTACTTCATTGCTTTTTAAATAAGATCTTTTGTTTCGATGTTTCAGTTCTGATTTTTTAATTTGTTTAAACTCTCTCGTCTGCAACTTATTAAAGTGTATTCTTTTTTCTTACAAATCTGGGGAGGCTGTAAAATGGTTTATTTCGTTGTATCTACATGCTATGAAGCATTAGTCGGAATCTCCAGTCGCGAAGTTATTCAACGCCACTTCTTTGTTTCAATTTCCTGTTTATTGCGTCATTAACCTATGCCGTGCTGGGATGTTAGACAGTTCGTAATGAAACTAAATGAATTAGAGGCATACAAGAAATACACCTGCTATTTTGTTTGTATGAGTGTAAATAACTTCATCTCTTCCATAACTTTGTTATCATCACACTGGAAATGCATTTGCTCGTTTTGTTTTTCCATGTTCTTGTCCTCAAAACGAGGTTAGAGATTTTTGCACATGGAGCCAAAGTTAGAAATAGAAATAGAAATATATCCGGTGTAAAGATTTTTTGGAAATTTTGAGAAGCGAAGAATAAATCATTTTGTGTGTACTTTTCAGCAATGTGTATAACATTGCTTTTCGCATGCACAGAACGGTATGGTCCGAGGCCAATCGTGATAGGTGGGCCTGAACTCTGACCTGCAACGTCGAACCCTGTGGACAGAGGAGACCAACAACTCGTTGCCACGTCACAGGTCAGTGTTCAGGCCCTCAACGAGTGGTCTAGTATGGTCTGATCCCTTTTGTGGACCATTAGGAGAAGAGCTTCCGTGCAGCCTTTAGCCGCTCAGCTAGCACAACGCTGCCGTACTCTAGCCCCCTTGATAAGCGCCTTCTTCCACTCGGTGACGCATCCAACACATACTGTTGGCAACTATTATTTCTACATAAGGCATCACTGTTTAAGTTGCCCAGTCATTCGAAATTTTTGCTGTTTTAATTTTGGTTTCATTAAATCACCACCACATTTCTTCATATCCACTTCTCTTCTTTTTCTCTGTTACTGTATTGTATTATTAAAAATTCTCAACTTAAACGGAATTTTAACAATCAAAATGCAAACGAAATAAAATGCTGATTACTGTGACTAATTTTTAGTGTGAAAATCCTCAAATTATGATAGTAAGAGTCTGAAACGACTTCTGTAATCTCCCCCTGTTGATAACATAACGTTCTTTTGTTATTAAAATTAACAAGTCCATTGCGACTACAGGATAAAGTTACAAGGTGCGTAGTAGCTCAACAAGTATGTTGATTATGATCCCATATTATATGAGACGTCATAGTGATTATATTCAGATCTCTTGTCACACGAGACGTCATAGAATAAACACAACAGGAGCCGGAATAAATATTGTATGTTTAGGCGACCCTAGAGTTGACCCTTACCTTTTGGTATGAATATTTGATGCCCAGTGTTTGAATTGAAAGTTTGAAAGTCACGCGCCAGTTACACCGTGACATGAGAGTTTTAACAGGCAGGTCAACGTATCTCCGATATTCAGTTTAGTTGTTACCCGAGAGCAAAGCCCCCAGCCCCATGGATGACAAAAGTGGTTATCATCGAGCCACGATGGACGAACTATATATAATGTCAGTAATAGCTGAAAGCTCTGTTACTTTGTCTTTATGATCTGGCGCTTTAGCTTAGAACGACGAGCAGTTTATCTAACAATAGTTCATGAAATGAAATTAGTTGAACACGTTTTGAAAATTTGAAAGAGCCCGAATACGATACTTCCTTTAAGAGAGGAAAAACATCTATAGAGAGCTGCCTGATGTGGAAACTACACCACAGTTTAACTCAGACTTAGGAAGAGCTCATCTCTCCAACATGACAATGAAAAGGCAGAAGAAGAAGAATGGTTCAGAGAAAGAGATGGTGCTGGATTGTACTGTATAGCTGTAAGGACCTACACTGTGGGCTTCTTTTAGACGTCATGTCAAAGCACCATTATCCCATTGGCTTATCCCTTTATCCCATGGATTTAACTGTATACCATAGGGAACATATCCTAATCACTTCAACTAGTGTTTCTCTGCCAGATTTTCTCTATGGCGGATGACTTCAAATATCTAGCTTTTTGGTGTATCCGGGTTTCAGAACATAGGAAATTCCCCTCTCAGACCATGCGCTCTCTAGGGCACAGATGATGTTATCTGTTTCTGTGGTTAACGAGGGTGTCGTCTAACCAGCACAACGACCAACCACCTTTACTGGTACCCAACTGTCAGGTACTTATTAAAGCTGGGTGGACTAAGATCCCGAGATTAAAATCCAAGTCTTCGCCAGGATTCGAACCCTGGACCCTCCGGTTCGTAAGCAAAGCGATTTATCCCTCAGCCACCATGCCTTCAGTTTTAAAGGGTATCAGATATATTTAGTGCACTTTTTTAAAAATAAGCTTTCTAATCTCTTTGGCTTTTAGCGCAAACGTTTTAATCATTTAGTTGGCAGCAGTGATCTTCAAATCTGGCGTCCCTGTTTAGCAACGAAAGTTTATGTCGAAAATCTCCAACATTATCTCTGTTGTGTTCATTCATTCACGTTGTGTTCATTCATTCACGTTGTGTTCATTCATTCACGTTGTGTTCATTCATTCACGTTGTGTTCATTCATTCACGTTGTGTTCATTCATTCACGTTGTGTTCATTCATTCACGTTGTTAGCCATTCAATACAAAATGTGTTCAGTTCATAGTTCTTTTATTTAAGGGAATAAAAATAGACCGCTTCTGTTTCTGTGGCCTACCGAAACAGATGACCTTTACTATCATCTGCCCTATAGACCAGTCTGAAAGGAAACTTTACTAATTCAAAATAGAAACTCAAGCTGAAGCGTTGCAAATGTCCATCTCTTTGTGTGTGTTTTTTTCAAACGATCACTTCCAACTGAGGAGGCGGGAACTAGCGTTGAAGTTTATCTAATGTAGGCAGCTTTGTTGAAATATTTCGACCAAATCTTGTTTTAAATCGTTATGAATGCGACAGAAAAACTAAGCAAGACAAGACCCGATGCCTTCTAACCATCAAGATTGCTCGTCTATATCATCTTTTTATGTGGACATAAAATATAACCACAGACATGTTTCTTGTGCGGTGTTTAGAATAACTTAATAAGCTGCTAATTATGAAGTCCATGTGTGGGTAGCTGGTGGCGGCATGTTTCTACTTGGCAATGTATCGGATGGGCGTGAGATTTTTCCTTCACAAGTTCCAGAAATTTATGGAGCAAGTGATGTTCGGTTTACAGCCGTTCTGGCCACCGTGTAGCTTAGCACAAACCCCGTGCACATTGTGTTTATATAGGAAACAATCAGGGTGTCACGTGGCCAGCACATCAACCTACCGCTCTTACTCCCTTTTCCCATCCACTCCCCCCCTCCCCCTCCCACGAGAAGTTGGGTTGAAGCTCGAGAGGATGCATCTTATTATTACAAAGCTCCCTCTGTCTGCGCCATATTTTGAACACGTTATGTCTCCCGCAGACATTCTCGGATCAACTCGGAAACATTATTATTTTGTTTGATACCAATAAATGAAATTAATCTTTCAGTATTAACATGGCTAAATATGTGGGGGTTTCGTCCCTTAGAAAGCTTTCACATTATTTCTTCCACACCCATTCTCGATTGGAAATTGATGTTGAAACTTTCCACAATTATTTATTGTACCTAAGATTACAAAATCCCAGGATTCGAACCCGGGATCACCGCGCTTTTTAAATATTGATTAAAGGAAATACATCTTTTTGTATTGATATATATAGCTATAAATGTACAGTTGTTTCCCTCAGATAAGCTTTTTTTTTTTAAGTGTATTTTTATATTTTATGTAAAAAAGTACAGAACTTGAGTGAGTTGAATCTTGTGGACATATCGTAGACATTATTGCATTCATTACGCTTGGCCGTTTTCAGCTATTGAATGCCATGGTCTCAAAAAAAAATCCTCTCATGCTTTGCATAATGCATCTCAATTCTTGCGTAGTGTCTGTCATGTGTCTCTTATGTCTTTATCGTGTGTCTATCTATGCAATGGCCACACCACAGTGTTTAATTCCATTCCGCGTTTGTTTTCATCAGAAAGAAGTGTCACATCAGTAAGTCAAGCTGTAAAAACTAGAGCTGTGGTAAACAGACACTTGACACGTAGACAGAGTAGAAGGAAAGACAGACATTGGACAGAAGATAAAATTCTTTCGAGATAAAAAGACAGACATTGGACAGAAGATAAAATTCTATCGAGATAAAAAGACAGACATTGGACAGAAGATAAAATTCTATCGAGATAAAAAAAAACAGACATTGGACTGGAGTTGAAGAAAGTTTTAAGTGATATGAAAGACGACAAATACTATTAGTTTAATATGGTGCTAAAGAAATCATATATTTGTAACATACAAACATATATATGTAACATACAAAACCACTGTGTACAAACAGATAGATGTAGCTACTTACAAATACACTCACGACATCTACCTAAATACATGGAACTTTACGTAGAGGCATTAGATAATGAGATGTAGAGACATTTGGTAAAGAGGTAGTGACATTATGCAGATTGTTGAAACCCAAAAGATTTCTGTAATTTAGACATGAAAACGAAGACATTGTTGGACGGAAATTGAAATTAACACTGCTTTAATATTTTATGAAATGGTCTGGTCTATTGTGAACATGTTGTTTTGTTAGTCTTCTTAAACTTCTAGCCCGCCAACATTCACACACACACACACACACACACACACTCACTCACTCACTCACTCACTCACTATTTACCAGCTAGTCCATCTCTCTTCAGAGACACCTGGGCATCGCCATGACGTTTGGACACCAATTTCCGAGCAAGCACCTCAGTGTCGCCAACGTTTCTGAAAACCCATTTCCGCCCGGCTCCAGGGCTTACTTTGTAGCTAGCCCGTGTCAGACACAGGGTGTCTCTGTACATGACACTGTCTTCCTTTCTGTTTTATCTATTTGTCTAGATCGGCTGTACTGAGTTGTTGTGGTCGACGCCAACAAAACAAAAAGTTTCAGGCACATGCTGCTTCATGTTGAGCTGTCTAATGACGTCCCCCTTTTATATAGTCTAGTCACACTGCCTCTTATCAGCTTGCAAATTCTTCTTGGGATTCATTAAAACCAGCCTGGACACAGTTCTTGAAAACGGCTCTCACTATTCTCTTGCGAATTGGACAGTTGATAAATGTCTTTGGTAAAAGAAATACTAGCTAATTGGCCACACGGGGACGTTTCTGGTTTGGTCGCTATACATTTTCGAAATATTATCTTCTCAAATTTACATTTGGTCTGGAGGTCTAGATAATCCTTATCTTGAACGCGTGTACGTCATAGGGTAATCCCGCATGTCCTCATGATCGCTCTTACTAAGGTTGGGCAGCTGTATAAAGGAAGAATTTTTGTCCCGTTGTTTTTTTGTTTTTTTTTGAAAAGGAAAAAAGAAAAAGGGGGGGGGGGGTACTTGTTCACTACACAACTGGCTGAATTCTGAATTAAGTCATAGATTAAGGAGAAGATAACCAACAAAAAAAAAACTGTGGCAAATATTTTTTTTTTAAATGAAATTCTTTAACTCTTTCTCTCCGTTATTATTTACCACATTCTGGTGGAATCAACGCTGGTAGCGTCAGTTAGGAGAGAAAGAGTTAAAGCTACAGATGAAATTCTTTTCACGTGGCTATTTATTTCCGTCGTTCTTCTTGAAACGTTCTAGTTTGCTCTGTACGCGCTCTGGGTCGAATCTCTTTCCCGACATGTGCAGGGGAGGCTTGAGTTTCCATGATGGTTGTGGGCGCTCAGCAAACACAAGCCACCTTGAATGAAACAGGAAATCCCGGAAGAAAAAAAAAAAACATCCTTCAATTGGGATTGGAAAAAGAGCAAAATAATTTTTCTTTGTTAGCCAAGCGGTTTAATAAATAAATAAATATATCTATATCTATCTATCTATATATCTCTCTATAGATATATTGTTGTAACCCTGCCTTGCACCAGTGCTTGAGGTGCGCACTAGTGAACGTAAACAGGAAGACACTAGAATGGAGAGAAGAACAGGGCATCAGGGATTGGGAAGAGTCTGAATGTTTGGGAAACTACGAGGCCAGCTTTTGTGCTGCCTGAAGGTTGTAGAAGGGATCTGGAGCGAAGCGGGGAAGGCTGGTCGTTGGTCCACACTCGGGTTAAGTAGCAAAACTCTGGTATACTTAGTAGTAAGACTCTGAGGAAGCTGAAGGATGTTATGTGTTTGCCGGGCTTGCCCTAGTGAATAAACACCTGTCTTTTTTCCTGTTAAACTGTGTTGAGTTGCCTGCCTTTAAGTTGAGTGCCTACCCTAGAGTTACAACAATATATATATATATATTGATGTTGTGTTTATGTTATGGGCTTACCATAAGGACAAAAAAGACTGAAGTCTTATGTTAGCCTGCTCCTGGTAAAGCCTACTCGGATCCGAGCATCAGGATAAATGGACATGATATAAATGCAGTGAACAGATTCACCTCCCTTGGCAGCACACTCTCCAGAAACGGAAAGATCGATACTGAAATCGACCTGCGTATCGTCTAAGAAAAATATCGAATGTCAAATAGCAAGACAAAATACCAGATACTGAAGTCCTTCGAAGAGCGGGTCTGCATAGCATCCACACAATCCTAATGTAGTCCCAACTGCGATGGGCAGGACACGTCTGCAGAATGGAAGACCGCTTCATCCCTAAACGACTCCTGTATGGCCAATTAAGGAGAGGAAAGCACTGTCAAGGCGGACATAGAAAACGCTTCAGAGACACCTTCAAAGCTTCTCTGAATGCGTTCAGCATAGAGCCAGCCACCTGGGAGACAGAGGCACACGACAGAGCATCATGGTGTCGGGCTGTTTAAACTGGCGCACAAATCGCTGAGGAAAAGAGAACAACGCTGGCAGAAGAAAAGCGCCAGAGAAAAAATGCAATGTCAATGACACTAGTTCCAGCTGGATTAACCTACCTAGTGTACAGCCGAACATTTCGGGCTCACATAGGTCTCACCAGCCACCAAAGCCCTCAGCCCCCTGGATGACAAAAGTGGTCGAACCACAATAGACAAACTATAGGATATCTCTATCTATCTATCTATCTATCTATCCATCTATCTATCTATCTATCTATCTATCTATCTATCTATCTATCTATCTATCTATCTATCTATCTATCTATCTGTGTGTGTGTGTGTGTGTTTTGTTAGGTGAGATTTCGTAAGAAGTAATATGTTCGACACACACACTGTCACAAAATATTTAGATGAATGTCTTTATCTTGTCAGCTATTTTCTCGGTGACCAGACACGTGACATGCTGGAGTGACCCTGCTATGCGCCTGGCTTTTGTTTGACCTCCACAAAATGCCCTACCTAATCAGATCTGGTTAGATCCACAGCGTAAGCACACGCAAGATATCAACAAGGATAAACAAAAGTTGTATCACAACCGCAGCTATAAACCTTGTTTCATTGACTGTCTCATGGGATTGTAAAGGACCGAGATTGATTACTGGCGTAACGTAAGTTATCTTCCACGAATCGGAATATGTACATAAGCATAGACACTTAACTGCTAATTTATGCTGAAAAACAGCTTCTCGTCTGCTTGCATAAATTACTGTAAAAATAATATTTATCGATAGATCTTTTAGATGTCTAGTAGCATTAGATGTATTATTCAAGCTATTTTGTTGATAAATTTGAAGATGTCTGGAAGCATTCACCCCAAGTCAGACTATTTGTTGATAAATTTGAAGATGTCTTGTACAAACGATTTCTTGATGTTTCTGAAGATGTTTCGTAGCTTACATTACAATACAAACTATTTGTTGATATGTCTGAAGATGTCTTGTAGCATTCAACACAAACTATTTGGCGGTAGATATCTCAAGACAGCAATGACCCTTCCAACCTTTACGCTTGGCGTTCTATTTGTTGGCTTCGTTTGCTTACATTCTCATTAAAGATGTTATCAGGTTATTTGTTGACATCCGAGATTTCTACATTGCATATATAATACAAATGTCTGATACAGCATGCACCCGTCTATAACTGAAGCTTGTTGCGAACATTTAGTCATTTACATTTAGTCATTGACATTTAGTCATTTACATTTAGTCATTTACATTTAGTCATTTACATTTAGTCATTTACATTTAGTCATTTACATTTAGTCATTTACATTTAGTCATTTACATTTAGTCATTTACATTTAGTCATTTACATTTAGTCAAGAATTTGAACATTCTCGCCTTTTTTTTTTATTACAAAAATTCATCAACTCTGTCTGTCTGTCGGTCTGTCTGGTACAAATATTGTACACGTTAATTCACCGTCTTCCCATGTAGGGTCAAGTTGAAACATTGGATGACAATAAAAATAAATTAACCGATTAGGTTAATCAATTAGTGGTTATTAATACATTTTCTTTTATTTAGTAAATGGGTATAAAGCTTGCAGTATTGAGAGATTTAAAAAAAACATTGACTGTAATAAATTTAACATACTACTTCAAACGGAAGTGATTTTTTTCTGGACTTTATATAATCTTAAGGGGCGCGTTGGTCTAATGGTTAAGCGCTTGGCTTCCGAACCTGAGGTCCTGGGTTCGAATCTCGGTGAAGACAGGAAATTGAATTAATGGATTTTAGGGCGCCCCTGAATCCACCCAACGCTAATGGGTACCTGACTTTAGTTGGGTAAGTAAAGGCGGTTGGTCGTTGTGCTGGCCACATAACACCCTGCTTGTTAACCATTGTCCAAAGAAACAGATTGCCTTAATATCATCTGCCCCCACAGATCGCAAGGTCTGAGAGGGGAAACTTTACTTTACTAATATAACCTTGTCTCTTCTAAACATAGTTTTTTTTAAATTCAAGAATATTATCCTACCGGAAACGAATCATCTCCCTTTCATTATTGTAACAATTTGTTACAATTTTTTGTAAACCTTATTTCTCCCACTTCCCATCCTCAGATCAAGTTCAATAAAAAAATAATTAATTAATTATTGGTAATTAATTATTTCGTTTGGTATCGATAAAGGAAAAAAAAAGCTACTTATTGAGAGATATGGCTGCATATGTGGAGTTATTCCCTTATTATGTTTTGCGCACGCTTTTTCTTCCATTTTCCGTTTTCGGATCAATTTAAAAGTTCGCATTATTATTCAGAGTCGATAACAATGCATGCATCATCTGTGTTTAATAATAATTAATTAGTTGATCATTTATTGTTAGATATATATCAAATGAGGCTATTCTTGAGATAAATGGCAGTGATTTGTTTCCCTTTCATGATTTTTTAAAAAAATATTTTGTTTTTCTTTATCTCTGCAATCTTAGTTTTATATCTTGTGGATGTTATGACACTCCATGCAATCATTGCACACGTAACCATCTATACTTGTACATTTGTGCATGTAAATTATGAGTGAGTCTGGCGTGAATGTACACTTTGGTTTTCTATTGTTACAATGTTTTTTGTTTGGTGTAAGGCACAAATAGTAAGTCAAATTTCTAATGGATAATATAGATTATAATTATTATTATTAAATCAACATTGAAATTAAAACCAACGACGTAGTAGAATTACTTACTGTGTCTAATTAACATCCATGACTAGATAATGTATAAATAAGTGGCACGCGCGTTGTTGTTGTAATCACAACACATTTCCGTAAGCACCAATAAAGCAGTCTTAGTCTTAGTCTTAGTCTTAGTCTTAGTCTTAGTCTCAGTCTTAGTCTCAGTCTTAGTCTTAGTCTTAGTCTCAGTCTTAGTCTCAGTCTTAGTCTCAGTCTTAGTCTTAGTCTTAGTCTCAGTCTTAGTCTTAGTCTTAGTCTCAGTCTTAGTCTCAGTCTTAGTCTCAGTCTTAGTCTTAGTCTTAGTCTTAGTCTCAGTCTTAGTCTTAGTCTTAGTCTCAGTCTTAGTCTTAGTCTTAGTCTTAGTCTCAGTCTTAGTCTCAGTCTTAGTCTTAGTCTTAGTCTCAGTCTTAGTCTTAGTCTTAGTCTTAGTCTTAGTCTCAGTCTTAGTCTCAGTCTTAGTCTTAGTCTTAGTCTCAGTCTTAGTCTCAGTCTTAGTCTTAGTCTTAGTCTTAGTCTTAGTCTTAGTCTTAGTCTTAGTCTTAGTCTTAGTCTTAGTCTTAGTCTTAGTCTTAGTCTCAGTCTCAGTCTCAGTCTCAGTCTCAGTCTCAGTCTCAGTCTCAGTCTCAGTCTCAGTCTCAGTCTCAGTCTCAGTCTCAGTCTCAGTCTCAGTCTCAGTCTCAGTCTCAGTCTCAGTCTTAGTCTTAGTCTTAGTCTTAGTCTTAGTCTTAGTCTTAGTCTTAGTCTTAGTCTTAGTCTTAGTCTCAGTCTCAGTCTCAGTCTCAGTCTCAGTCTCAGTCTCAGTCTCAGTCTTAGTCTTAGTCTTAGTCTTAGTCTTAGTCTTAGTCTTAGTCTTAGTCTTAGTCTTAGTCTTAGTCTTAGTCTCAGTCTCAGTCTCAGTCTCAGTCTCAGTCTTAGTCTTAGTCTTAGTCTTAGTCTTAGTCTTAGTCTTAGTCTTAGTCTCAGTCTCAGTCTCAGTCTCAGTCTCAGTCTTAGTCTTAGTCTTAGTCTTAGTCTCAGTCTCAGTCTCAGTCTTAGTCTTAGTCTTAGTCTCAGTCTTAGTCTCAGTCTTAGTCTTAGTCTTAGTCTTAGTCTCAGTCTTAGTCTTAGTCTTAGTCTCAGTCTTAGTCTTAGTCTTAGTCTTAGTCTTAGTCTCAGTCTTAGTCTTAGTCTTAGTCTCAGTCTTAGTCTTAGTCTTAGTCTCAGTCTCAGTCTCAGTCTCAGTCTTAGTCTTAGTCTTAGTCTTAGTCTTAGTCTTAGTCTTAGTCTTAGTCTTAGTCTTAGTCTTAGTCTCAGTCTCAGTCTCAGTCTCAGTCTCAGTCTTAGTCTTAGTCTCAGTCTCAGTCTCAGTCTCAGTCTCAGTCTCAGTCTTAGTCTCAGTCTCAGTCTCAGTCTTAGTCTTAGTCTTAGTCTTAGTCTCAGTCTCAGTCTCAGTCTCAGTCTTAGTCTTAGTCTTAGTCTCAGTCTCAGTCTTAGTCTTAGTCTTAGTCTCAGTCTCAGTCTCAGTCTCAGTCTTAGTCTTAGTCTTAGTCTTAGTCTTAGTCTTAGTCTCAGTCTTAGTCTTAGTCTCAGTCTCAGTCTCAGTCTCAGTCTCAGTCTTAGTCTTAGTCTTAGTCTTAGTCTTAGTCTCAGTCTCAGTCTCAGTCTCAGTCTCAGTCTTAGTCTTAGTCTTAGTCTTAGTCTTAGTCTTAGTCTTAGTCTTAGTCTTAGTCTTAGTCTTAGTCTCAGTCTCAGTCTCAGTCTCAGTCTCAGTCTCAGTCTCAGTCTCAGTCTCAGTCTCAGTCTCAGTCTCAGTCTCAGTCTTAGTCTTAGTCTCAGTCTCAGTCTCAGTCTCAGTCTCAGTCTCAGTCTTAGTCTTAGTCTTAGTCTTAGTCTCAGTCTCAGTCTCAGTCTCAGTCTCAGTCTCAGTCTCAGTCTTAGTCTTAGTCTCAGTCTCAGTCTCAGTCTCAGTCTCAGTCTTAGTCTTAGTCTTAGTCTCAGTCTCAGTCTCAGTCTTAGTCTCAGTCTTAGTCTCAGTCTTAGTCTTAGTCTTAGTCTTAGTCTCAGTCTTAGTCTTAGTCTCAGTCTTAGTCTCAGTCTTAGTCTCAGTCTTAGTCTTAGTCTCAGTCTTAGTCTTAGTCTTAGTCTCAGTCTTAGTCTTAGTCTCAGTCTTAGTCTCAGTCTTAGTCTTAGTCTTAAACCCATACACATTTTATGAGACATTTTTTCCTATTCTACTGATTTCTTTTTGTGATCTCCAAATTTTTCTTGTGTTTTATGTAAAAACGTCTTCACCGGGAAAAAGTTTGTAAAAAATGTTTTGAATACCTCATCAAGCAAAACGATTTTATCACAGTTCAGGATACAGGAGATGGCACTGAGAATAGTTCGATTTTTTTTGTAATCATCACCAAGTCGATTCTATATTTGCTCTATCAATCAGCGCCATCGATCTCCTTGTGTTGACCTGTGCGGAGATATTTGTCACATCCTGTTCTGGTAAAGGAGTGGAATAAGTTGGACTGTTGTTGTGGATGGGATTTAATGCTAAATGACGGCTTGGTGTCTGTTCCATGGCCTGCTGCCAACACTACCTGTCTGCTCTAGGGAAGAGAAGCTATTGTAAGCTGTTAGCTTAACGACATTCATTTTGTGGGAAACTTGGTGCCTGATTAGTGGAACGCTTGCCCGTTTCTTAAGCCTGACATTCCAGGGAACCGTCTCATCAAATTACAAAGTGTATCAGTATGAAGGTTTCTGATCTCTTCTAGCGCATTGGGATTTGAACCCTAGTGCATTGGTTCCAAGTGTATTTTAGATCGGCATATAGGGGCGTGATCGCGTAGAGGAAATCTAAATATTAGTAGTCAATGATGAAATAAGCCCACACATGAGAAACTAGAACACTAATACGCAGTAAAGTACCCCTTTTCAGACTTCGCGATCTATAGGACAGATGTTGTAAAGTTCATCTGTTTCTGTGGCCCACGGTTAACGAGGGTGTCATAGTCGCCAAGGATGAAATAATCCTACAATATCTGCTTGCGTGTGCGCGTGTGTGTGTGTGTACGTTCTTAGATCTACGCCTTTCAACATTTATTCCGCCATACACAAGGTCTTTCAATTGTAAAGGATCTCCCTACCCCCCCCCCCCCCGTTACCTTTCTCCTCTCTCCCTCTTTTTTTAATTGAGATGCTGGTCACTTCACTGAGAAAAGAAAACTTGCTGTTGGCTGTTGCTAATGGTTGACCTATTCTCCATTTTGAGTATCTTGTAAAAACAAAGTGTTACGACTGTACATGTATTCTTGGCACAATGAGGCTCAGATAGCGAATAACTAGCAAAGTGTACAAAAAAAAAAATACTTAAAACAAAAAAAAAAAAGGCTAATATAAGGGAAAGAACCGCACATTTTACTGTACAAAACAAATTCAATAATTACCACTAATCATTAAATAATAGTTTTTTTTATTTATTTATTCGTGTGTTGTCATTTACAATGAATAATTGTGCCAAGTTTCAACTTGATCCAAGAATTAAAAGTGGGAGAACTAACATGGACACGGTTTGTAGAACACAGACTGACAGAGTGAGTTGATAGAAGCTTTTCAATATAAACAAATAAAATGAGACAGGAGTGCTTAAAAGCAGACCCATATAAGCCTGGGTGTTTTCGTTCCCTAAAAAGCAGATGAAAACTATAGGTGTTAGTGTGTTACTATGTATTCCGGAAGTAGTTCATGCGTTGACGGTGTGCAAGGGTTAACGCCTGTATCCTCGTTTTGGTTCTAGACCCAACGTGTTGGACACATAGATGTACTGAAGAAACAAGAGAAAAGGATTATGGGATAGGCACACACACGCACACACACACTTCACATCGAAGTTGTAGATGAATAAAAGAACTGGCTTTCAAAACCTTGTCTTCCTCGCTATTTATACCCGAGTGTTTACAATGTACATATTTTTTTTAAAAAAGAAATTTTCACGATTTCGTAGACTATAAAAACAATGATATGATCGAAATGACCCAGACGGACAACAGCGTCAGTTTTGATAAAATATGTAGGTCCAGGACCTTCTTCGGGTCTCATGCTGGACATAAATGAATCACGCTATATCTAAAGAAGTGGTGAGCATTTCTTCACGTATCGTCCAGATTGAGTACATTCTTTGTAAAATACTGGATCGGAAGGCGAACTGAAATTATTTTACGTCTAGGGGAAATAAATGTACTAATAATTTTTTTTAAAAACCAAATCGCCCCGCCCCTGCTCCCCCCCCAGTCTAGTTCTACTCCCGTCTCCTATTAATTTCTTCCATCTGGTCGGGAAAACTAGCTCGGACTTCCGGTGACCTCACCAGCGTGTGACGTATTAGTGATGCAGTGTTGCTTCCTGACAGCTCCCTCCCCCCCCCCTCACCTAAAGCGAGTGTCACACACAATTATTTTGTCCCCCGACCCCCCTGACTGACTGATCATAGTAAAGGACCAACGCGCACTGACCATCAGTGACCAGTGAGATCCACGAGACGTGGCTGGCACGTTCCTAATTAACAGTTGGATATGGGAAACGAAAAGAGAGAACTGCTAGCACGCATGGTAGCACCTCGCATGATAGCACCTCGCATGGTAGCACCTCGCTTGGTAGCACCTCACATGGTAGCACCTCACATGGTAGCACCTCCCTTGGTAGCACCTCGCAAGGTAGAACCTCGCATGGTAGCACCTCGCATGGTAGCACCTCGCTTGGTAGCACCTCACATGGTAGCACCTTGCTACAGGTTTAGTCCTTTACTTGGAGGCTAAACATGATAATAGGCCACTTTACAAATTTAAACACATACTGACACGAAAAACAGTAAAATCAGATTGGTATAGATCTAGTCCTGTCCCCTTTACAACAAACTCTACCAAGCATTCTCACTTTTGACAATACCTCTATTCAAGTCACGGAACCTGCGTGGAAACTGTTCTCGAAAACGGCTCTAAAGATGTTCATAGAAATTCGACAGTTGATGTATGTCATTGAGTATAGAATTAGTAGCTCGTTCACCACACTTTCTAAGTATGAAAAGAAATTAATTTAAATTTGGCTAGTGAACTAGAGAATATTTTTTCTTGAACAGACATTTCTGCATGTAGGCCCTATTTTAAAGAGTTTAATCTTGAGTTGAGTTAATGTTCAGGAACATTTTGCACATCGTCTTCTCAGTCGAGGTCTACTAGTAGTTCACATTTAACATAGAGCTAGTAAAAGTCTACACTAGCACTGCATTAAAACACTTCACTATATAGTTTATTACTAACCATTTTTTGTGTGGCTTGTAACCATGTACTATGTAACTATGTACTATATAATCCTGCACTGCTGCAATGCCCAGAAGCAACAAACTATAATACTGCACTATACGATAAATCTCTGCACTCTAGCACTGTACCAAGACAAACCACTAGAGCATATTTCATTTCATTCTAGCACTGTACCAAGACATATTACTAGAGCAATATATCTCACTGCAGTCTAGCACAGTACCAAGACACATCACTAGAGCAAGTTTAATCTGAAGACGAGTTCCTTCCCTTCACTAAGCGCGCAAAAAAAATACCCACCCCAAACTACTTAGTAGTTACTTTTAAATTTCTGTGTGACTAATTGCATGTGCTTGGTGAACCTAACACTGCAGCATACTATTCTAAAATGTTGGTCATGTGACTAACTGTAGAGTCTCATGCGCGTCTCACTCCAGCCAGATTAATTTGGTTAATTATTACGAAATCATTCAGATGAGTGTTTTCAGCGGTCCCACGTTGGGTGCAGCCGTTATTGGCTTGGAGCTTGGAGCTTTCCACATGTCTGGGCTCAGATAGCACTCACCCAAAAGAACCACGAAAATGTGTTTTCAACATTGCTCTACATTGTGCCCTTACACTGTGCCCCTACATCGTGCACCTACATCGTGCCCCTACATTGTGTCCCTATATTGTGTCCTTACACTGTGCCCCTACATCTTGCACCTACATCGTGCCCCTACATTGTGTCCCTATATTGTGTCCTTACATTGTGCCCCTACATCGTGCAC
>JAZGLO010003395.1:0-43003 GCA_036873155.1 Biomphalaria sudanica | reverse complement strand
TGCTCGAAGAGGAAGGAGTTGGGAACAAATATTTGAGGACAGCAGCGAATGGGTTAAATTCAATTGTATTGTACATTTACAAAGTGTGTATGTTATTAGAGGGATTCCTAGATCCAAATAAAAGCTTTGTGCTTATTACCCTAGGATCTCAGTTTTAAAAGTTGTAGTTTACATTTTGTATCTCCGGCATCCCGATATGGTTTGAGTGCTCAGCAATTGTTCAATGGGAAAGATCTATACGAAATTGAACATGTTTAGCGCATTGTCTCATCGTAACATCAACCAAGACATTGTAGTCATAGCGCACTCAAACATATCGTCATTTACGCCCATTTTACTTATAAGATAAGTAAGATAAGTAATAATAGTATTTAGAAAATAATAGCGGGCCATTCTATTGTCTATTTAGAGCCAGGTAAAACGTGCTGAAGTTAACGGGGAATTCTGCTCCGATCAATAGTCATTATTATTTCAACTCATCGACAACATCTAATCGGCTCACCATCGACGTACTGACAAAGAAGTTGTTTTTTTCCTGTCGTGTAGTAAAAACGTTTTTGCACAAATAGTTACATCGTCGTAGTAGTGTAGTTTTTTCAGACATATAGTCCAACTAAACCGTTATAGGCAGTGGCGTAGTTACATCGTCGTAGTAGTGTAGTTTTTCCAGACATATAGTCCAACTAAACCGTTATAGGCAGTGGCGTAGCTAGAGTGGGGTAGGGGGGAAATTTGAAAATCACCTGGGCCCCAACTTGAGATGGGCCCCCAAATGAGTGTTCGAAATATTTTTTTACATTACATATTAGTTACTACGTAAAATGCAGGGGCCTCAAAAGAGGCCAAGCCCCCCACCGGGCCCCCAAATGATGGCGAATTCCTAGCTACGGTAGGTATGCGAGTTGTTTTATTAATCCTCTTCATTGACCTTTTTCTTGTGACTGTAAATTTTTATTTTGAAGAGACCTGCTCGTCCACAATAAAACGAGCAGGTGTATATAGTTCGTCCATCGTGGTTCGATGATGACCACTTTGTCATCCAGGGGGGTTAGGGCTTTGCACTGGGGTTTTATGCCTCCTCATGTAAATGGTGAGACCTATGTGAGCCCAGAATGTTCGGCTGCACACTGGGCAGGTTATTCCAGCTGCAGCTGGAAAACGCAAGTGTAGATGGAATTCAAAGACGCATTCAAAGACCGCATCACAAACCAAGAGATTCAAGACAGGGTTACAGCAGCCATTAGACCCCATGATCATATGATGATCTGCCAACTATCGTAAAAAAAAAAAACGCAAGCTAAAAATCTATGGCCATACAAGATCTTCCTTCGGGGAACAGTAGAAAAAAGCAGACTAAGAAAGCGATGGGAGGACAACCTAAAAGAATGGACGCCATTGAAAGGGGGCTATACTCCGGCATAAGACAGAGAGGAATGGTGAAAGACAGTGGAAGAATCTTGCATGGTGCCCCAACGATCCAACAGACTAAGAGATATGTAAGGTGGGTTTGGGTGTTTGAGGAGCCAGACATTTTTCTTTTGGCTTTTTTTTTCTTCCTCAGATGATGTCATGGCATTTTCTGTCTCCATAGCTCTCTTTGTCCCTCTCCCTACACGGTGTGGGTTCAATGCTTTTTCTTCCCAGTAGTCTCCATAGCTCTCTTTGTCACTCTCCCTACACGGTGTGGGTTCAAGGCTTTTTCTTCCCAGTAGTCTCCATAGCTCTTTTTGTCACTCTCCCTACACAGTGGATTCAAGGCTTTTTCTTCCCAGTAGTCTTCATAGCTCTCTTTGTCACTCTCCCTACACGGTGTGGGTTCAAGGCTTTTTCTTCCCAGTAGTCTCCATAGCTCTCTTTGTCACTCTCCCTACACAGTTGGTTCAAGGCTTTTTCTTCCCAGTAGTCTCCATAGCTCTCTTTGTCACTCTCCCTACACGGTGTGGGTTCAAGGCTTTTTCTTCCCAGTAGTCTCCATAGCTCTCTTTGTCACTCTCCCTACACGTTGTGGGTTCAAGGCTTTTTCTTCCCAGTAGTCTCCATAGCTCTCTTTGTCACTCTCCCTACACGGTGTGGGTTCAAGGCTTTTTCTTCCCAGTAGTCTCCATAGCTCTCTTTGTCACTCTCCCTACACGGTGTGGGTTCAAGGCTTTTTCTTCCCAGTAGTCTCCATAACTCTCTTTATCCCTCTCCCTACACGGTGTGGGTTCAAGGCTTTTTCTTCCCAGTAGTCTCCATAGCTCTCTTTGTCCCTCTCCCTACACGGTGTGGGTTCAAGGCTTTTTCTTCCCAGTAGTCTCCATAGCTCTCTTTGTCACTCTCCCTACACGGTGTGGGTTCAATGCTTTTCTTCCCAGTAGTCTCCATAGCTCTCTTTGTCACTCTCCCTACACAGTGGGTTCAAGGCTTTTTCTTCCCAGTAGTCTCCATAGCTCTCTTTGTCACTCTCCCTACACGTTGTGGGTTCAAGGCTTTTTCTTCCCAGTAGTCTCCATAGCTCTCTTTGTCACTCTCCCTACACGTTGTGGGTTCAAGGCTTTTTCTTCCCAGTAATCTCCATAGCTCTCTTTGTCCCTCTCCCTACACAGTGGGTTCAAGGCTTTTTCTTCCCAGTAGTCTCCATAACTCTCTTTGTCACTCTCCCTACACTTTGTTGGTTCAAGGCTTTTTCTTCCCAGTAGTCTCCATAGCTCTCTTTGTCCCTCTCCCTACACGGTGTGGGTTCAAGGCTTTTTCTTCCCAGTAGTCTCCATAGCTCTCTTTGTCCCTCTCCCTACACGGTGTGGGTTCAAGGCTTTTTCTTCCCAGTAGTCTCCGTAACTCTCTTTGTCCCTCTCCCTACACGGTGTGGGTTCAAGGCTTTTTCTTCCCAGTAGTCTCCATAGCTCTCTTTGTCCCTCTCCCTACACGGTGTGGGTTCAAGGCTTTTTCTTCCCAGTAGTCTCCATAGCTCTCTTTGTCACTCTCCCTACACGGTGTGGGTTCAAGGCTTTTCTTCCCAGTAGTCTCCATAGCTCTCTTTGTCACTCTCCCTACACGTTGTGGGTTCAAGGCTTTTTCTTCCCAGTAAACTCCATAGCTCTCTTTGTCACCCTCCCTACACGGTGTGGGTTCAAGGCTTTTTCTTCCCAGTAGTCTCCATAGCTCTCTTTGTCCCTCTCCCTACACGGTGTGGGTTCAAGGCTTTTTCTTCCCAGTAGTCTCCATAGCTCTCTTTGTCACTCTCCCTACACGGTGTGGGATCAAGGCTTTTTCTTCCCAGTAGTCTCCATAGCTCTTTTTGTCGCTCTCCCTACACAGTGGGTTCAAGGCTTTTTCTTCCCAGTAGTCTCCATAGCTCTCTTTGTCACTCTCCCTACACGTTGTGGGTTCAAGGCTTTTTCTTCCCAGTAGTCTCCATAGCTCTCTTTGTCCCTCTCCCTACACAGTGGGTTCAAGGCTTTTTCGTCCCAGTAGTCTCCATAGCTCTCTTTGTCCCTCTCCCTACACAGTGGGTTCAAGGCTTTTTCTTCCCAGTAGTCTCCATAACTCTCTTTGTCACTCTCCCTACATGGTGTGGGTTCAAGGCTTTTTCTTCCCAGTAGTCTCCATAACTCTCTTTGTCACTCTCCCTACACGGTGTGGGTTCAAGGCTTTTTCTTCCCAGTAGTCAACATCGATGTCCAATTTCTTTTTTCCTGACAACACAAGAATCAATTTTTTTTTTATTAAATAATTAACTTTTGGTAATAAATTAATTTGTTTGGTATCTCGCACAAGGACAAAAATTGTACTTGACCTAAGTGGCGGTATAATTTGAATAAGTCCCCTTTATCTGTTGCCGCTTTAAAGTAAGTTTGAAACAAACAATAAATAACTATACCTTACTACCTCACTGCAACTCACTAACAGAGAGGTTAGTATGTCGGCTTGAGGAGGTTAGAGACATGAGTTCGAATTCGTTGTTGTTGTTTTTTTTGTAAATGTTTTTAAAAACCGGTAAAATTCAACGAGATAATTTCTTTCTTTCTTCCCTTCCCCTCCTCCATTTTTTTACCTGGTTATTTGACTTGTAGGATCATAGCGTAATGAGAAAGCGAAAAGCCTGAAAAAGTGCTTAAAAAAAACAAGTGGTAAAATAAATATTTCTAATCGCCCAGATTTATTGTTAGTTTAGATCTATTACATATTTAATGGCGTGACTGATGCAAACTAAATGACACAATTACACTTCGTATAAGCTTTGTTCTTTTTTATTAAAGTATTTTCTTTAAGTTTTTTTTGTGTTTTAAGATCCCGTTTGATTCCAAGTACCTAATTGAGGTGGACGCGACCAATTCTTTATCAAACTTTTACAAACTTCATTTTATACAACTTTTATTGACAATATATACCGCTTTCAATTCAATTGTAGAAACACGAGCGAAATGCGACGAGGATGATAAGCCTTATCAAATAAAACAACTCATTTCAAAACTTGTATGCTTCAGTTTCCAATGGCAACTTTCCTCAAGCGTTCTCCCCCTTTTATAAAGCTTACGTGACAGACTTACTCGTGGTTACATCAGAATACGCCAGCCAATACAAGCACGCATACACACTCTTCACTACTCACTGATTGCAACAGTAGTAGTGGAGATCTTCTGACATTACAGATTATAGGGTTAAGGTTCAGCGTACCCCATCCTGTACATTCCAGGTACCTGTGAAGAGACAATCTCCTCTAGGTAACTTCCTTTCTTTTTGGGTCAAGGGTCTTCGTATCGATTTTGGAAACTCGGCCAGGAGTTTTCAAAGCGTAACCACGTAAACACATTTTCTTATTCCTTTTGAAGCAAACTTTATATTCCCTCCTATATATTTTAAACATGTAAGGTCACAGTTGGGGGCCGCGCAGCCACTGGAAATACTGCATTCTTCACTGATCTCTAAACTCCGGTGTCCACCGTGTTATTATTATTATTGTTGTTATTTATTTTGAATATATTTTTAAACATTTATTCTAGCTTCTCGATGTTTTGATTATTAAATTCATTAATTTATCTCTTGGTGTTTGTTTGTTTAATGTTGTAGATGTTCTTTCAGAAGTGAAAATCATTACATCCGGACAGTGTGTGTGTTTGTGGGGGGGGGGGTGGAAAGGGGTACCATCAAGACGACAGTCATTTTCAAAAAGCCTGTGATCGATTCTGTTCAGACGAATTGCTTTCATTTTTCTTTGCATCTTAATGAAGCCATTAGTGCCACTGTTCATCACATTTCGCTCATAAATATAATGAATGCATAGCTGTAACTGGTTTTAACTTGTTGTGCTAACAGAAAAAAACAAAACAGTATTTCTACAAAACAGCGCAGAGTTCTACGTAAATAATAAAAGAGACCATTAGCAGTAAAGTCTTTATGAACGATAATGTATTGTCTTCTAGTCCGAAGTTTAAGGCCGCTTGCACACAGCGTGGTTTTGGCCGTACGGCGAATGGTGCAAAAAAGGGAATTGGAGCTTTCATATTATTCACTGGCGGTAAAAATGGATTGATAACGTGGTGTACGTTGCATTTGCGCCGTTTATTGTTTGTGCAAAGAAAAGTTTGTAAATAAAGCATATTCTCATAAGCAGCAACCTGGCACAGTGGTTAGTGTGTTGGCTTGAGGAGGCTGAGGAGACCTTAATCCTTGAGTTCGAATTCAGGTCGCTAGCTTTTTATTTTTTATAAATACATTAAAAAAGCGATCACCCAGAAACCCCCCTTCTTTCTCTTCCCTACCCCTTTCCCAACTGGTCCAGATGTTAGGATCATTGCGTATTGAGAAAGCTAAAAGCATGAAATAGCAATATATTTTTTTGAAAAAAGGTACTTTTTGTTTTACTTTCTGGTATTGTCTGTTTCTTGGTTTGGAACACATAAGTGTGCATCTATTTATGTAAACGTGTAGAGACGTATCATGCCTTTGGTAATATAAGCTCTGTCTAAAGAAAAACAGATATACAGCTTATTAGTTAAATAAAACATTTTAAAAAGCTGGTCAGTTGCTTATTTTTAAATCAAGGTAGAAAACTTTCAATGAGAAATAATCTTTTCTTATTTTTGTTTTTCTAATTTCGGATTTTCCCGGCAATGTCACGTGAGATGCAAAAAATAGAAAGAACTCAGTAGGTCGTCACGTAGAGTAAGTGTTGCGCATCAGTGACTCTAGGTAGATTTTGTTTAGTGGCTTCCTGATTTTTTGAAAGGTTTTTTTTTTTTTTTTGGGGTGATGGTGCAATGAATCACTTACACAAATACATTGTCTGAAGTACAGGGCATTCAACCAACCGAGCTCACATTTAAAAAATTTTAGTGTTTTTTGTTTAAATATTTTTCTCTCAAAATTCAACGTTAAAGTGGCAGTACAACCTATGGAGGTACCTGGCCTGCTCTAGCACATCTTTCCATTCTTATATATCCTGTGCTTTACATCCCCATGTCCTGGCCTCTCTAGTACATCTTTCCATTCTGATCTATTCTGGACTTTACCTCTCCATGCCCGGACTCTTAGCTGTTCTAGATTTGCCTAAACAATTTGTACCAAGCAACAATGTGTTTCTTATGTCACCTTAAATGGAAAAAAGTCAATGTGCTGTCCAGAAAGGTTGGCTGCTTGGTCGTGTGGCATGCGATCTGGACTTTCTTCTCGATGGTGCCTTGTTTGAATCCTGCGAGCCGCCACCCCCAAACCCTGCCGTCCCTGCAGGAGGTTTGGGCTAGGATGGTAATAATCTTCCATTTTAAAAGAATACCCGAAACACAGAAAACACAATAGCAATATCTTAGTGAAGAGCTGACCACAGACACTGGTCAACTATATTTCTAAACATCTTCACGTACACCTTCATCTATCCCTTAGAGTGTTGGACCGTTGGGGCATCACAAAAGATCTGTAGACAGTATTTCTCCATTCTTTTTCTGTCTTTTGCCTTTTAGAGAATCTCTTTCAATGACAGGCCCGTCCATTCTTTCTCTGTCCGACTCTTCTACTTTTTTTTCCTGATACTGTTCCCTGAAAGAAGGTTTTTGCGAAGTTTAAGTTTGGGTATTTGACAGTAGTTAGCAGATCGTCGTGGGGTCCAATAGCTGTAAGACTAAGACTAAGACTGTCCTATCGATCCATATGGAAATTTGTTGTGATTTCAAGGACTCTTTTCTCATATGAAAACAACACTACAGAAACATTCACATCAATAGAACAGACACAACATAGAGAGTTCATTGAGTGACAAAACACAGATATCAGAGTCCTTTTCATTTTTGATCAACGAGTGGCGTTGATATAATCTGACCGAGTAAGGTACGAACGAGTTCTTGTACCGCTCGGTTCTAGTCTTGATAGATAGAAAACGTAGTTATGATGGAGCAGGTGGCTGTTGTTTTCCAATATTATTCCGATTTTTCTGATAGAGTTCATTTAAATATGATAGTGTTATAACTCTACCATGCGCACCGCTATCCAAGCTAGTGCTGAAGGTGCGCATTTCTAGAAACTAGTCTAGGAAGTATGTTTACATTAAGAGGAGAGAACGATTTCCGCCCAAGTCTAGAGCCGAGATGAAGATGCTGTGTTCAGGGCAGATGTCTTATGTTTGTCATGACTCCATGTATTAAATATCTGTCTCGTTGAGTTGCCTCCCTTAAGTTATTACAATAGTGTTGTGCATGTGATTTTAGATGCTTTTTAAAAGTGTTGTCTAAGCGGCACAACAGTTTAGATGTCGCGTTACCTTGCCAACAAGTTATTCCATATGTTAGCAGATTTTGCATAGTCGCGCAGTAAAAAGTATCTAGGATCTTCTTGTTTAGTTTAAAGCTATTGAGTTTGTATAGGGAAAATAGCCACTAGGCTATTAATCCTGTTTCCAATTTCTTCATTTGTGATGCGGTCTTTGTGATACCTGGGATCTTTCTGTAGCATTTCTAAACTACAGTTTCTCAACGAAGTTCACACTAAGCATATACTTTCGTAGCAGATTCTGTCTTGATTCAAAGTAGCTTATACAGTCTAGTACTTTATCTAATACAGTGTTTCCCAAACTGTGTTCCACGGAACCCCAGTGCTCCGTGAGGCCTGAATAGGTGTTCCACGCACTACTTGAATAATTAACTAGTAGGCCACCACGTGCATCAATCTCTCTAAAAAAAAAATAGCAAAGTGTTCCTCTATATACTCAGAGTGTGCGAATGGTTCCGTTAAGGAAAAAAGTCTGGGAACCACTGATCTAATAGAATACAGGAGAGTTGTAGGTCGTCCACTTCCAACATATAAAATACTGAAATTTAAGAGCAACATGAAGCTCTTCGGAATAGACACCAATAGAACTGACAAAGAAGCAACATGAGTCTCTTCGGAATAGACACCCAATAGTGCGGAGAAAGAAGCACAGGATAGATCCACATGGAAGGATGCAGAGGTGTCCTTAGCAGAGCGCGGGGCCCTGTGTGATGTCATATGTGGGGTCCTTAGCCTATATATACCGTACCACATCTCGCTTACAGGCTCGATCGCCTTTAATGGTGTAGGCCTTATTTTTGCTAATAAACATAGTAGCTTACTTAGGTACTGTACTATTGGCCTTTTCACTAATTACATAGTCATACTGTATTGTGATTTCTGCATGAAAGATTTCGCCTTTTAAGGTTAATAAACGTAACAAATGATTCAGAAACATTTTGCATGAAAAATCCACATACTAGAGAGAAACGAGCGTATTTTTGTTAAACGACCATTAGTTCACGTCTGCTTTACATTGACATACATCTATATTGAAGCTGTTTATGTACATTTGTTTTTAATACTTGGGAACAGAAAATCCTTAGGAAAATCTATAGTGCCATACAGGATGAAACAGGGTGGAGGACACGCACTAACCATGAGATATATCAATTGTATGAAGACCCACCAATAGCGAACGAAATAAAAAAGAACAGACTGCGTTGGGCAGGTCACCTTGAAAGAATGTCAGACAACAGAGGGGCGAAAAACCAAAAGGCAGGCGACCCAAAGGCAGAAGCCCGAATGCGATGGATTGATGAAGTAGAAGCAGATCTGCATCAGCTTGGGGTTAGGGCGTGGAGACGAAAGGCCCAGGAGAGATCTGAATGGAAGGATGTGTTGAAGCAGGCCAGGGCTGTAGCGCCACAGGGATGGAGGGATGGGTTTTAAAGTTTGGTTTGGAAAGAAGTTCGCTCAAGTTGTAATCACGATCAATGTTTAAAGAGAAGTCTACAACTATTTACGTGCCCCAGATAATAATAATAATATTATTATTATTTATAAAGCGCTGTTAACAAACAAAATGTAGGTTCAAGGCGCTGTAACAACATTACAAACACAAACACGACAGAAAAATTCAAGAACTTATCTAAAAACGTTTTAAACAAGTAGGTCTTAATGTTCTTCTTAAAAGTGGTGTAGCATGTTGTCTGTCTGAGATCAATGGGGAGTGAGTTCCAAACCTTTGGTCCGTGCTCTGAAAAAGCCCGCAGACCGTAGCTTTTGAGGGAGAAACGTGGCACCACTAAAAGCGTTGAGTCCATTGAGCGCAGGGCTCTCTGGGGGAGATATGGAGTAATCAGTTCGCTAAGGTACAAGGGCATCTCGTTGCTATATATACACTGATGGCAAAGTGTGGCGGCCTTGTAATCGATTCTCGCTTTCAAGCCAATGGAGCGTGCGCAAGAGCGTAGTAGCAGAATCTTGTCTTGTTTTTCTAAGTACTATTCGTGCGGCGTTGTTCTGTATACGTTGCAGCTTGGCTATTTTGTCATCAGGTATACCTGCTAGCACGGCGTTACAGTAGTCAAGGCGGGAGAGTATGAATACCACACCAGATGTCAGGGGGGAAAGAATAACTAGCATGTATCAACACCCACTTTCTTTTTGCCGCCGGCCAATCTGACCCATTCAGGGTGACATTTTCATACCTATCATCGTTTCTATTTCTAAGTACTGCTTTTTGAATTGCAAACAATTATGTCCTGGACAGCCAAAACAATTCTTAACATTGGTGTTGTAGACTTTCTAAAATAAAAAATAGACAAAACGTGGCTACTTTCTACAGTTCTAGAGCTTAGAAAGGGGACGTTTAGCTCCAGGTGAGCTTGACTGCATACATTATTAATCTTCTAACATTGTGTGCGGCTGCTTAGATGAAATTAACCGTCTTATCCTAAGCTAAAATCTACGGTCTGCGGGTTTTTTCTGTGCATGGACCAAAGATTTGGAACTCACTCCCCATTGATCTCAGAAAGAAACATGCTTCACTACATGCAAGAAGAACATTAAGACCTATCTGTTTAAAACTTTTTTAGATTAGTTTGTCATTTTAGCTCTCGTGATTATGTTTGTAATATTATCACAGCACCTTGAGCCTACATTTTGTTTGTTAACAGCGCTTTATAAATAAAACCATTATTGGATTATTATTAAATTATTGAAATACAATATTCAATTAATCGTCAACAAATAAGATAATCAATTTTAAATAAAAATTATTGAGAAAAAAACACAATAAAAAACAAAAATGTATTATTCTATTTTATTTTTAATAACCGTTTTTAAACAATACTCAAAATATTAAATGCATAAAAAAGTATAAAAGTAAAAAAAGCTGTACAAATTGTTTTTTTTTTAAAGTGTTTTTATACTATACATTCGGATACTAAGACATTTTACTGCAAACATGCTAGTATTCTCGTTTAAGACATCTGTACTTCAAATTAGGTTCTAATTTCACACCACTTCCACATTACACGAAATGAACAATTTGCATCATGGTAGGAAGTCTAAAACGTTTTCATTAGGACATCTCTTTGTCTTTGTCAAGACATTCTTAATGCTATACCATGCCTCTTTGTCTTTGTCAAGACATTCTTAATGTTATACCATGTCTCTTTGTCTTTGTCAAGACATTCTTAATGTTATACCATGTCTCTTTGTCTTTGTCAAGACATTCTTAATGTTATACCAAGTTCATAAAAATTAGTTGTAAAGGCATAATAATATTTCAACTTCATAAAAACGTTATCCAACAGATTATCCAATAACATCCTTACAACAGTATCAACACATCGCATTAAGTTAACTGTATTTAACATCATATCTAGTCAAAACATCCGAACACCCATAGGTCACGCATTGTTTTTTTTTATGTTATACATGACTCGGATGTTTTGCATGTTTTTGGATGTTCCTTCCGAATTAAAGATTATTATATCCTAACTCACCCCCCCCCCCAGGGTCAGGGTTCGAGCCCTAGACCATCAAGACGACAGACCATTAACACCAACCACACATCCTACTACTTATTACAAGTACTAAAAGTTTGCCTTTTTTTTTTCAATGACATTTAATAATTTGTGTAATTTAATATTACCCCCCTTTTTTTTGAAAAAAAAAAAGCAGCAATACAAAATGTCTGCAAACACGAGGAATGTCAACCTGGCACTATACACACAATGTGTATACCACAGACCTATATATATTATATTTAGACTTGACATGGAGATCTCTTAACACTACAAAACAATGTCGTGAAAAACTTCAAAAAAGCTGAAACAAGGCGTTGTTATATAAAGTAGTAATAAGAAGTTTTTTTTCAACCCTAACCTATATAACATATGATTTAATGTTTAGATCTAGATCTAGTAATTGAACATCAATAATAAGAGCAATCTAGTATCAAAATTATTATTTTGTAATTTTTAGATACATAATCTACAAAGATCTAGGTAATCAATCTATTTAAATGTACATAAGATGATTTAAATCAGCATGAATTATTTCGATCTAGGATTTGCGAAACATTATCTCAATGGAAACTAACAGGAACAGGCTTTATTTCATTTATTTGCGTGAATATATATTTCTGTAATTAATAGCCCATTCCAATTAAAATCCGATAAAATGGTATTGCATTATTTCTAAACTTTCGGAACTAAAGATCATCATCTAAAACAGAAAAAAATCGATTTTCCTAGATTTGGGACGAATTTCATTACAGCTTGAAAAAAAGTTACGTACATAAACATTCTATATATATATATATAGGTCTGTGAATTGATCAATATCGGATAAAAATGTTTCCGTTTTCCATTCCCGATATAATATATATAGGTCTGTGGTGTATACGTTTATTAAATGGTGGAATGTTATTTTAGGGAGTAGAGTAGAAAAACCGATGAAAACGAAACAAAACATTATCTAGACTCTATACAAGCTTGAATTACAAACGAAACAATATCTACACAAGTTTTGATTATTAAGTGTGCCGTTCGATACATTGTCGAGTACAATCAGTATCTGCTATTCGTCAGTCAAAGGACAAGAAAAATGAAAGTTATATAGGCAATGTCTTCGATTTCCCAAGATTAAGGATGAGTGCAGTGTTTCACATGACTATGCAAACCCGGTTGCGACCTCATCGCCCACATCTGATGCAGACAAAGCCGTTGCCCTCTGGAGGTCTATGAACACAAGGAAGAGTAGAAATATGGAGTTCACATTGGGACATCGATGTATGCATACAGAAATAAATTAAAAAAAAAAACAATAACCGGGAAAGAAACGACTCAACTACTCTTCAGTTATATATACACATAAATTCAATTCTAGAGATGCATTTCTTAAGCAAAGACGCTTGGGCATGTTTGGCAAGATCTTATTAGCATAAAAAAAAACAAAAAACATTGCATTTTTTGTAAGTCTTATTTTTTTACATGGTGTGCCCTGCACAGAGTCCCGATCTTTATGGAGAGTGTCACATGATGGGCTATTTCTATCTTCAAGGTCCGCGTCATTTCAACAAGATTATTTCAGTATTAGCTTTCAACGAATTCAGACTTAATTCAACTCTCATAAAGGTCAATTTCAGAACATTCATCTCTATGAATTAAGCTAAACCTTATTGAAATTCCATCGTCCAAAAGGTTGAACTGTACATTCTAGGAATTTCCTAGTCCACACTGTTAAACTGTACATTTCTGAATTTCTTAGTCCAAAATGTTGAACTGTACATTCTAGGAATTTCCAAGTAAAAATGTTGAACGGTACATTTTCGGAATTTCCTAGTCCACAATGTTAAACTGCACATTTTCTGAATTTCTTAGTCCAAAATGTTGAACTGTACATTCTAGGAATTTCCAAGTAAAAATGTTGAACGGTACATTTTTGGAATTTCTTAGTCCAAAATGTTAATCTGAACATTCTTGGAATTCCGTATTCAAATTACATTGTACAAAAACAAATTTAAAGCGTTGCGATTCCTTTGTCCAAGACACTGTGACAGTTCTAGAGTTCAACGAAAGTGTTTAACATCCCCGAATGATTGACTCTAGATGGCATTCCAGTCACTTCTATATTGACGCCATCTCACTCAAAAGGCGTGAGACGCTTGGGAAATATGTGGACAATTTTGTGAACAAGAAATGTTTCTTCAATGTTACCAACATACTCTGTGATACTTTTTGACAAGACTGTTCTCTAGACTACGTCTGCCTTATCCAAACACAAGCCGGGCAGAAGCTGCACCACGCACTCATCTCTTTTGGAGGACATCTGGACAGGAAGCTTGTAGATTGGCTTAGTATGAACGCTTAAGCCTTTGTAGATGGGCGCTCTCTTTGCGTCGCAGGGACGAATCAGCCATAGTGGTGCGATCTTTCCGTAAGGTGCAATATTTCTGTGAGTTAAAACCTTGTGCTGTCTGGTGAAGTCTCTGCGTTTCTTGGTCATCCAGATAAAGACAAAGGAACAGCCAATCAGACCGACGAAGACACCTAGAAGAATATATGCAATTAGGGCTAGATCCATTGTAAAGGCTTTATAGTGTATGAGCTTTGTAGCACTGGAAATAACAGGCAGTAGCACTGATTGTAGCACTGATTGTAGCACTGGTTTTTAGGATGTTTTACTGCAATACGATCCTGAAAAAAAGAAAAGTATAAGTTATTATTATATAAATGGCCTTGTTGATTACAAGCCCCATATCTTAGATAGGTTAGGGCCTTAGCAAGTCTAAATTCGGCCCCGGACATCAGGTCAGACATTTAGTTCTAGACCTAGATCTGGGACCTATCGAAAATGTAACGTTTCGATGGCCAAAACCAGGTCACAAACTGAAGTCATTTTCTCGGGACATAATTCTTACGTTGGAAGTTTCATACGATTAGCATTGTCTCCCCTTAAGTTGGGTGTCCGCGAAAGTTTACAAAACTACGACGTCTTTTTCCACGTCATAAATCAAACACTTTATGCAACGCTTAGCAAGTTGAGGCGACCTGCTTGTAGTGTTTGTAGGATTGTATGTAAACGTTTGTAATGCGTTGAAGAAGAGAGGGAGGAAGAACGTGAGAGAGAAAGGGGTGGGAAGAAAAAGAAAGAGAGGAGAGAATTAGAGGAGAGAAAGAGAGGAGAGAAAGATATAGAAGGAGAGAAGGAGAGGAGAGAAAGAGAGAGAAAGAAAGAGAGAAAGAAAGATATAGAAAGAGAGAGAGATAAAATCTAAACATTGATGCCCATACTACGGCCAGAGAGACATATCTGACCCGTACCACGATGCTATTCTGTCCTTTGAAACTAATGCTAACAGCGAATAATTAAGTTGCATAGACACGATTGAGTTTGAGGCGATGCGGCACGTCGTTGGAAATGTGTCCCTCAGTGCAAAAAAAAAGGTTAGAGCACCACTGATCTAATAGATTCACTTTCCAGTGGCCTGACGTCATGCGTTCCCATCTACCGCCTTCTGGACAGCCACCACTTCCATCCCCGATTAATGAGCACACTCCATCAAAGTCTTCAACAATCGAAAGCGCTGTGCCAGAGTACATTCTAAACATTTAAAATATTTACCAGCGCTGCTGCCCTGTTGTGTCAGTTGCTACATTGTCGCTACATGAGTTGACAGAATAGTTTGTACTCGAAAACGGATCGAACAGCTCACTTAAAATTAGTACCAGAGACTACAGTATTTTCGCGCAAAATACCCCCCCCCCAAACTCGTATACCCCGCGCGCGCGTATACCCCGCACAAATTACAAAATGAGTGAAAACAAAATTGTACGCCCCGCACACTTATATAACCCGCATGTGCAAAGCGAGGCTTGCGTACTACAAAGTTTAAGTAAAGTTCTCCTTTCAGACCTTGCGATCTATAGGGAAGATTATGTTAAGATCAACGGTTAACGAGCAGGGTGTCATGTGGCCAGCACAATGACCAACCGCTTTTACTTTCCCCAACTAAAGTCAGGTCCTCATTAGAGTTGGATGGACTCTGAAAATTCCGAAATTCAAAATCCCAGTCTTCACAGGGATTCGAACCCAGGACCCCAGGTTCGGAAGCCAAGCGCTTAACCACTCAGCCACCGCGACCCTACCGTAAACTACCGGTACATAAAGTACTATCGGTACTATTTGTTTTCTTGAGGCTTATAATGATAATATAATACTAAAGCTTTCCAATGTACATTTCACAACCACAGTGTTACCACACAGTTAACTATATGACGTATTAAAGACCCACCGGTAGGTCCAGAGTCTCCATTATGCTATGTCTATTAGTAAAATACACATTTGTAAACCCCCGCAATTTTGTATTTCCCGCACAGCCGCCATTCGTCGGCAAAAACGTGCATAACCCGCGGGTTATTTGCACGGCCATACAGTACTAGTCAAATACAGCAATGCGTATAAACTTCAACTTGTGAAATGGACATGAGGCTTGTTTACTTGTTTGAATGATAAAGAGATGAGACAGTTTTTCCTGAGTTCGTTGCAATGATTCAAGCTTTTATCCGTTGGGATCTCTGATTAGTCACTCCTACCTCGGGGAGTGGGGAGATCTAGCTTTTGATGAATTGATGTTGATTAAAGCAAATCTCATCGACTTCGTCCATTGGATAGTAAGTTAGAAGTATAAGTAAGTAAAGTTCCCCTTTTTACAAAGCTTATATCAACTCACTCTGTCTCTGTCTGTCTGTATGTCTGTCTGGTAAAAAGTTTGAACATGTTTTTCTCCCATTTCCCATTCTCTGATCAAGTTAAAACTTTGCATAATTATTATTGAACATGACAAGATATGAATCAATAAAAAAAAAAAAAGTGATTGTTGGCGATTATTTATTTTGTTTGAAATCGAAGTAAGGGGAATAAATGCTACTTAATGAGAGATGTGGCTATATATATGGATTTAATCCCCTTATTACGTTCTGGCACTTTTTTTTTCTCCCACTTCCGATTCTCGGATCAAGTTGAAATTTTGCAAAATTATTCATAGTCAATAACAGTACATGAATCAATCCAAAAATTAAACAATTAGTTAAATCTTTTAATACTAATATTTAATATATATATATAGCAGAAAGGGGGCTAATCGCTGTAATTTTCAGCGGTTCTTTTCCTTAGATAAGTTTCGTTTTTAAAAAAGAATTGGGTGGGAGAGGTACTATGGTTGAAAAACAAGTCTTCCAACCTTTTCTTTAAAAAAAAAAAAAAAAAAAGACAGCCATTAACTGACAGTAAAACAGTTTATTGGTAAACTTGTCAAACTCAAAGTAAAGTAGCGTAGTCTCCCTTTATTACTCGTTTGTGATCTTTCCTGTTAGATTCATGCGGGAACTCTGGGTGTCTATAATAAGCAGCACACGACAGATCAGCTGACTCACGCGATGAACTTGTCATGTTAAAAAACAACAACAAACAAACACAAATCTAAAGCCTTGCATGTGTTACTGTAACAGGGAGGTGTGTGTGGGGTGGGGTGGGGGACAAATGGTGACAGTGTGTACACTGCTGCTGGGACTGTGCTGTTTTGTTCTTAATAAATTATAGATGTCCAATTGAAGTGAACATGGTAAATTTCCTCTGGGTGTGTTTGCCATGGGTGTGTGCATGCATCTGTGTGAATGAACTGTGAATGTGTTTACACATAAACTAATCACGCTACAGTTTTGTGTCCCCACTTTCTTGGAGGCCTTTAATATTTGTCCTAGTCAGTTTGCTATGAATTCTAATTAAAGTAAAATATTTATTATAACTATGAACTTGTTACCTGCATATCAATTTAACCTTTTAGGTAGGTGTAACTCATATTTGGCACTGACTTACAAAAATTAAACCTTTAAATGGCCACATAACCTTCCGCGCTGAAGCAACGCACCCAAAAACCCATCAAATACGTATAGATAAGATAAGATCACGTATTTAGTAGGGGAAAAAAAAGGGGGGTGAAGTGGTCCCCATCCTGTTGGAGTCCTGTTTCTCCCTTTTGACGGACCTGCCACTGAAAATGATTCACTTTACAACTAATGCAACCCGTTCAGTCCTATCCCAAGTGTTGTCACGATAGATCTATAGCAGCGGTTCTCAACCTTTTAAGCTCGGCGACCCTTTTTACAATCCCAAACTCTGCCGCGACCCCCCCCCCCACCCCAAACACATACGACAATAGAAGAGTAGACAATAACAATCCATATTTTCGATGGTCTTAGGCGATCCCTGGAAAATGGTAAACGACTTCCAAGGGGGTCGCGACCCACAGGTTGAGAACCCCTGATCTGTAGACTCTTTGCCATAACGAAGGCTTGCCTATATGACAGAAGACATGCTCTAGACGGTGCCATTTGCATTAAATAAAGTTCATTTTAGTCTGTCAAAAACAAATCTCATAATTTTTATGTAAACATCTCTACCAACAAAGCTGCAAAGTTCACTATGATCGGTTGACATTATTGAGATATATTAATCTAAATGTTTACATACTGTGAATATTCTAACGTGAAGAAAGTTCACTCCAAACTCAACTAGAGCATTAGATTGTCAATAAACACAGCTTAGCACGCTAATGAAGTTTACCGTGTTAATCTTGGCAAGCGATGACCTAGATCTATATAACTGGCAAGTTTGTATCTCTACACAGCATCAATGTCTTTATGGTCACAACTATATATGACTTCACCTACACCAAGTGATGCGAACATAGCTAAAAAGTTAGAACCATGAATAATATTTACTGACCTTTAAGTCAAACGAATCTGATGCAGTTGAATCAGAATACTATCCAGATTCTCAAGTGCCCACAAGCTATATACTAGTATATACTATCAAACCTATCCGCCCCCTTCTCTAGTGTCGGCCTGGTGGGTAAACCCGAACAAAAATTCATACTGGAAATGTGTTGGTGATTATAAATAAACTGGTGAATTGCCTAAACAAGATGACTTAATCACTGTAAATAGTTATACAATCCACATCTAATAAAAGTATAAATCTTACTCATTTAAAGATCTTTATTTAACTAGACCATGCAATGCGTAAAAAAAAAAAGACTAGATTTAAAAAAAATATATTTATCGGAAAAAAACGTATGTGAGATAGAGTGTTTACAATAGACGTTCAGCAGGGGCGAATTTAAGGGAGGACAGGCAGGGCTACTGCCCAGGGTATTCCACAAAAAAGGGGCCCACATTAGAGACAAAAATCCATATTTCGACAGTTTAGCAACTTTACGCTTTTTATTTAGACATTTTTTGTTCGCATTTTTGCCGACAATACACTGTCCTGGTTTAAAAAGTGTTCGCTTATAGTGTGCTCGTAGTTTACAACAAAAACTCCGGATTCCCTACATTGCATAAAACCTAATGGGAATACCTATACATTTGTTTTGTTTTTTTACTAAAATTTACATATTTTATAATTTTTTTTAACGAAGGCAAATTTAATGCACAAGTACTCTCTTTTCTAATTTGGTTTGCTTTTATATATTGAGGAAAAATCAGGAACTGGCGACCCTAAGGCAGTTTGCAGCACCTAGTGCTACACCCTGGTAGAACCTGTGACTCCGCTGACCCCGAAGTGTATCGGCACTGCCGTTCCTTCGGATACATCAGCTGCGTGGAGAGGGGGGAACTGGTGTGTGGGTGACATCGTTCCGACCACAGCTAATGCCCAGGCATTCATTCCATTTCCATGAGATGATCCATAGTCGCTTCGAGACTAAAGGAGGCCATAGAGGCTTGTGTTGTTCTATACTGATTATTAATAAATGGATTTTTATTAAAAGTTTTCAAAATCGTGTAGCAGCCTCCCTAAAAATTGTGTCCCGGGGCCCTCCACATACTTAAATCCGGCCCTGGATGTTACTTACCATCTTTCATTTCACTTATTGCAGTCTATAGCAACTTACGATTTAACTAGAGTTAAGTGCATGGCTTCCTGGTCGTGTGGAATGCACTCTTGACATCGGCGAAGCTCCAGACATTTGAAATAAATAACATTACGAAGCAAAAGTGGGATTTTTCATTTGTAACATTGTCACAAAGGGACATAACTCAATAATACCATTTCTATCTTGGTAAATTAGGTAGACGCAGCCATCTCTCATTTTCTTTTTAATTTTTTTCCAGTCTTCCAGCACATGAAGAACCGTTTGATCGTCTAAGTCTCTAAGAGCTGAGCCGAAGGCTCTTCGAGCTCTAAGTTTGAAAAAAAAAACAGCAGTTTGAGCGTCAAACAGTAAAAAAACCTGCGTGAACCGCAGTTCTGTCTGGAAGAGACCCAAGTCAAAGCCTATATAAAGCATTGCTATTTCCAACATAAGTGGCCTCTGGACGCATGGGCTGGACATGGCCAAAGGACCGAATTTACCGGGAGCTTCCGCCATCTTCCTATGTTATACCAAGCTATGGGGGAACTCGTCATTAATGTAACGGTTCCTTGAGGAACGGCGCATGGATTATCGACAGAGTCGTGAGAGATCTCTTTCAACTCCGTCCGTGCAATGGGTTCACTCTCGCGTACCCTTGGACACTCCCACGGGAGTTTTGTTTCGCCATTTATTTAACCTAGTTACCCCCTCAAGTAACCGTTTCCTTCCGGGTGCCACGTTGAGGCAGAACAGCGTACCTGGGCATGAAGAGCCAACTCATGCAGCTAGTTTTTAAATGCAAATTAAACACATGCTTGCTAAAAAATGATTAGCAAAATATGTAGGTCGATGGGCTGCGTAGCCACAAGAAATACGGCATTCTTCAATCTTCAATCAAATGTTAAGGGGCCACCTACTACAGCACCACCCTCCATCCTCATTGACGATTACAAGCTGGACGCCGTAAACGAATTCTGCTATCTGGGATCCACAATTACAGATGACCTGTCCCTAGTAGAGGAGATGAAAAAACGCATAGGGAAGGCTGCCTCGACATTCGCTAGACTCAGACTAAGAGTTTGGGAAAACCATAAGCTAACTACGGTGACCAAAATGGAAGTCTACAAGGCATGCGTTATGAGTACACTGCTGTATGGCAGTGAATCATGGACCACCTACGCAATTTGAGATGTCTCCGTAAGATCTTGAATGTCACATGGAAAGAAAAAGTGTGCAATACTGAGATCCTTGCGCGATCAGGTATTCCCAGCATCTTTACAGCCCTCAGACAACGCCGTTTGCGCTGGCTTGGACATGTTCGCCGGATGGAGGACAAGCGCATCCCGAAAGTCATCCTCTATGGTCAACTCGCAACTGGCACAAGAAAAACTGGTCGCCCCCACCTTCGTTACATAGATGTAATAAAACGTGACCTCAAATCAGTGAACATCAATACTGACAATTGGGAAGACATAGCTCTAGACCGCAACAGGTGGAGAGAGACAGTGACAAAGAAAGCTATGGACAGTGAAAGTACATGGGTCTCAGCCCAGGAAGAAAAACGCACAAACCGAAAAACGGCCAGCTCCTCTACCACCGAAGCAAAAGCCAAGGGGACCCTAACTTGCGCTATCTGTGGACGGGAGTGTCTCTCCAAAATAGGGCTCCACAGTCACATGAGGAAGTGTGCTCTGAGATGAACCATAGTCGTCCTACGACTGAAGGAGGCCAATGAATGATGAAGTGATTGGAGCGAGACCCTTCGGTATAGAGGGCCTCAACACTGGCCTGCAACGTCACAACCTTTGGGCAGTGGAGAGCTATAACTCGTTGCCACGTCACATGTTTTTTTAAAGAAACTCTGGCTTAATACCTTATGAAGTCTTAATCGAGTTCAGGATAACGCAGGGTCTCGCTCTAATTACTTATTAATAATTACTTACCAATGTTATAATAAGGCTCGTCTTCGTTGCCACGTCACATGACTTTTTAAGAAACTCTGGCTTAATCAAGTCTAAATCAAGTCCAGGATATGTAGGCCACAGGATGACTACGCCACTTCGACTAGACGACATGCGCAGCTTCCGAAGTTGAAATAGAAGTTGACTTTGTGATTTTGAATAAGTTTCTAGTCCGATTGAACTGTTCGTCAGCACGCGACGCGAAGGTCGGCAAGGTCACCGCAACACTTAAGACTTAGTAGTGTACACTGTTTTGTTGTGACACTGGCCTGGTGGTGGCATTGCAAAGCTGTTGCTATATTTAGCATCAGACGTCAGCTTCAATAAAGAATAAATGTTCTAAACTGTGATATAAGCCTGATTGTTCGTTCTCACATTCTTCCATTCCTGGCGCCTTGGCTGATTTAAGAGTTTAATAAGGGTTATTTATAGAACATGGGGCTGGATACGTGACCAAATCGTGGTGCAACAGTGAGAAAACAGACGAAGGACCCACAACTCAGTAATAGTAACAACTCTCGTCTATAACAATTAAAAAAACATTTTTAAAATAATTATTAGGTCTAATTGTGTCATATAGTTTGGATCAGTCGTGTAATTATATGCATAACTGACTTGCACATAATAAATAGATAAATATGTGCGATTAGAAATATTTTTACCAATTGTTCTTTTTAGTTCTTAGCTTCCTCGGTGCACTGTGATCCTTTCACTTGTCTGGATCAGTTGTGAAAGGGCCAGGGAAGAAAGGGGTATCTGGGTGAATGTTTACGTGATCGTTTTTTAAATGCATTAACAAAAGGGGCTCAAGATTCCTCTAGGGGACTCATTCAACTTATTCCACCACATCTGTCAAGTACGATTTCTTTCCATTGTTTGAGATATCAAACAAAATAATCAATTTCCAATAATTAATTAACAAATTGTTGTTTTTTTTAAATTTATTCTTGTGTTGTTAGGTAAAAGAAATAATTGTGCAAAATTTTAACTTGATCTGAGATTGGGTGTAGGAGAAATAACGTGTACAAACTTTTGACCAGACAGAGTGAGTTGGTATAAGCTTTGTAAAAACGTACGACTATTACAGGAGCGCGGTACGAGAAATAATTAAAACACGTATTTAGGAAAAATCAATATCAGACCGAAGAGCAGAGGACGAAGGTGGAAGTTTTTAAGCCAAGCATGACCTATTATGAGGCGCGGTGGCTGAGTGGTAAAGCACTTGGCTTCCAAACCGGGGGTCCCGGGTTGGAATCCTGAAGACTTGGATTTTTATTTCGGGATCCTTGGGCGCCTCTGAGTCCAACCAGCTCTTATGGGTACCTGACATAAGTTGGGGAAAAGTAAAGGCGGTTGGTCGTTGTACTGGCCACATGACACCCTCGTTAACTGTAGGTCAAAGAATCAGATGACCTTTACATCACATGCCCTATAGACCTCAAGGTCTGAAAGGGGAGCTTTTCTTTTTTTTTTTACGACTATTACAGGGCCGGATTTAAGGGAGGGCAGGCTGGGCTACTGCCCCAGGATTCCAAAACCTTATTTCCATGTTTTAACAGAGAGGTGTACGCGTGGGAAATGTATGTGGTTCTCCTGTAATTGTATAAAGAACGTCTGGAGCTTATAGGATACGTCACACACACACACTAACACATCTCTAGCTTACTTTGCATATCCAGCTGTCCTCTTTTAGTTAGAAATATGTCAGCTACAGCGCAGACTTAGTTTTTTGACAAGCGTGAATTTGACTCTTTTTTCCTAACAATTCTTATCTGACCCAAAACTATTTGTTAGACAATTAAACGTTAAACGATGATTCTTGAGTTACCTAACTGTTATCTTCTCCTGGACAAATTAGTTACACATTGTCTTATCTAGCTTTAAAAAACGACCAACTATTGACCTTGACCTGTTAATTACCTTGCAATTTTTTTTTATAATTTTTTTTTCTTATCATGTTAAATCGGTCAAGATTAAGTTTTAAAAAATGGGGGATACGTGGATACTAGACTGCCTGGTCGTGCTCTGTGCGCGTGCCCGCGGCCATTTCCTGACATCCTGCAGACGGTTTGGACTACGACGTAATTAGGGCCGGATTTAAGGGAGGGCAGGCGGTACTACTATCCCCCCCCCCCCCCCCGGAGACTCCACAAGAGACGGAGATACGAAAAAAAATATTCCAATTTCGACTGGTGAGAAACTTGAAAGTTTTGGTAATTTTGGTAAATATACATATCCCATTTTTAAACATAACAATGCTTTAAATGTTACGGATGGAAACATTCTCGTGGTTAAGAAGTGTCAAATCAAACAAGGATATCACGTGACCGTATTTTCTTGGCGGTTTTATCCATTGACATTACGAGGCCGTTCATTTTGGTGAATGAGGTCCATTGTCATCGTTGTTAGTGTGACTTATGGAGTGTGTGTGTGTGTGTTTCCATAACGAGGGGGAAAAAAGGGGGGGGGGTCGGTCATAATCGATGGTAATGGAAGTCACGTGATTGGTAGTTGAAAGAGGAGTTTTGCGAGAGACATGAGACAGAAAGACGTGTTTTTTTGTAGTGATTTAGATTTTGTTTAAAATATCAGTTCATTGTGTTACGGGAGGACGGTGGCTGAGTGGTTAAAGCGTTTCTCTTCCGAACCTGGGACCCTGGGTTCGAATCTCGATGAAGACTGAGATTTTTAATTTCGTGATCTTCGGGTGCCTTTGAGTTCAACCGGCTCTAAAGGGTACCTGACGGGACCCCATGTTCAGAAGCCAAACGATCAGCCATCGCGCCTCAATACTTTTATCTTACTCATCGATTGTTTATTTGTATGACCGTGAAGGTCTAAGAGAATATCTCATTACATCATTACATCATATATTAAATTATATCTCATTACACCATTACATCATATATTAAATTATATCTTATTACATCATTACATCATATATTAAATTATATCTCATTACATCATTACATCATATATTAAATTATATCTCATTACATCATTACATCATATATTAAATTATATCTCATTACATCATATGTTAAATTATATCTCATTACATCATTACATCATATATTAAATTATATCTCATTACATCATTACATCATATATTAAATTATATCTCATTACATCATTACATCATATATTAAATTATATCTCATTACATCATTACATCATACATTAAATTATATCTCATTACATCATATATTAAATTATATCTTATTACATCATTACATCATATATTAAATTATATCTGATTACATCATTACATCATATATTAAATTATATCTCATTACATCATATATTAAATTATATCTTATTACACCATTACATCATATATTAAATTATATCTCATTACATCATATATTAAATTATATCTCATTACATCATATATTAAATTATATCTTATTACACCATTACATCATATATTAAATTATATCTCATTATATCATTACATCATATATTAAATTATATCTCATTACATCATATATTAAATTATATCTTATTACATCATTACATCATATATTAAATTATATCTCATTACATCATATATTAAATTATATCTCATTACATCATTACATCATATATTAAATTATATCTCATTACATCATATATTACATTATATCTCATTACATCATATATTAAATTATATCTGATTACATCATTACATCATATATTAAATTATATCTCATTACATCATATATTAAATTATATCTTATTACACCATTACATCATATATTAAATTATATCTCATTACATCATTACATCATGTATTAAATTATATCTTGTTACATCATTACATCATATATTAAATTATATCTCATTACATCATATATTAAATTATATCTTATTACACCATTACATCATATATTAAATTATATCTTATTACATCATTACATCATATATTAAATTATATCTCATTACATCATATATTAGATTTATATCTTATTACACCATTACATCATATATTAAATTATATCTTATTACATCATATATTAAATTATATCTCATTACACCATTACATCATATATTAAATTATATCTCATTACATCATTACATCATATATTTAATTATATCTCATTACACCAGGAATATGATTTTCTTCGCATAAGCGGTTGAATACTTTGAAGTACAATCTAATCTTTGCCAATCCGACAACCATGAGCGGACTGACTATATAGCCATTCGGGCAAATGCCCTGTGGGTCGGTACCCAAATGGGCCGGTAGGGCCACCTAAAGGGTCTTATGAATGCTATTATAGAATGCATGAAATTGTAAAATAGGCCATCTGAGCGTCGTGTTGTTTTTTTTTAAATCTTGTGCAGACTCTACAGTGTAACGCTAATTTAATCTAACACATTTTCCGAAAAAATGTAATAGTCTACATTCGTAGACAGTGCTACTAGTAGACTTCATCATTTTAGGGCCTCACACTTTTAGCGATTAAAAAGCAATTTAAGGCCTACTAAATTTCTTTTTTATTAAAAAATACAGAGTTCATTGATTTTAACACCCAGTCCTACCATGCCGACTGTAGCAGCTAACTCTACAGTGGGAAGCGTGGTCGAGAAGGCTAAGTACGATCAAACTTGGCTTGGCAATGAAAGGGGCTCGAGGTTCGACACCCGACAGAGTTGTGTTTACTGGGCGCCTAATGGCAGCACGTGAAACCTACTCAAGTACTCCTATATACCCCCCCCCCACCACCACTGGTCCACAAATTAGATTGGAACATAGCGCTCTGAGCAGGCTATAAGCATTAAAGTAGCGCTATATAAAAGCGAATTTTTTTTTAAATTTATTTATTTTACCGTAAACACTATTAACAGGGCCGGCCTTAGGCATAAGGCAAACTAGGCAGATGTCCACGGGGGTCTACGATAATAGATTTCATTTAAGCAGGTCGTGACTTTAATTTTAACATCAAATTATTGTAATTCTTTCATACACATATATATGATTTGTACGCTAGTTAATCCTTTAAATATTTATCCTGCTTTTCAAACGAACTATTGTTGTATCTAATTTAAATACTTATTTAACTAGCTTCATTTTGTCTACATGCAACACATGTTTAAAAAAAATTGTAGACTGTACAGCGCTGATTATTTAAAATTGGTATTTATTCCTTCCTTGTAATAGTAGGGGTTGCCATAAGTGCCTTTTTTAGTAGTTTTTATACCGATTTGAAATCAATTATGCTGGAGGATCATTTGAGACAATGCCTGCACCGTGACAAAATACATCAAGATTTGAAAAACGTTCAAGCACTCAAAGATCAGAATACACCCACAAAATCTCTTTTCGACACCATATAGAGAAGATAATAGTTTGTGAGCATCTTACAAAATCTCTTTACATATAGCAAAAAAAGAAAAATGCTAAAGGTACAAATTGATTTTACCCGCCGTTGTAGTTTTAAATAACTGTTTAACACAAACCTATATCTGATATTATTAAACGAATTTCTCTAAGCAACAATACAGTTCAAGGTCACATCTGTGGCATGAGTTATAAAATTAAAAGCTTCTTTTCTAATTCTTTCCAAACGACATATATACAGTTTAGGATCAGCGGCGAACAGGCTCTGACAGAGTGTAGCCCTGCGTGCTGTAAACTGCCTAAAGGTCGCCGGCTCCTTAATTTTAACAGGTTTGACCCACGAAACCTTTCCCAAGTTCGGGTATAGCTGCAAGGCAGCACAGTTTGAATTCAGTTTTCCTTCTGCTAGGTATGATGCAAGCCAAGGCTAATGAGCCCTTTCTGCCCAAAGCTGACTGGTTTAGGTACTCACTAGGTACTCACCTTCACCCCTTCTCCTGTTAGTGAAAACAGATTCACTATTTGAGCCACACGTGAAAGCACAAGACATACACGAGAAACTGCTCTTTGCGACAAACTTTTACAATGATACATAAGGCTAATTAATTAATTGATTGATTACTATTTAATGTTTGAGGACTTCTTCATAAAACAACAAATTCCTACGTGAAACATAATATCCGTGGCAACGGATAATAGATGTGAAAAAAAAAAACAACCCATTTCCAATGTGTTTAATGATTCCAGTTATAAATATAAATTGTTATTTTAATTAGATTAAATTTGAATTTTGTCAATAAAAAAAAATATTTTAAAAATCTCTCTAACCCTATTTGTAGCTTTAAATTATTTTTTCACTCTTTAACTCACTGCAGTTAGAAATTAGTTTTAAAAATATTTTGATGAATTTGCAAAAATTCAATACAAGTTAAGTAGGGGGTCTACCGAAAGCCAGAAAACATGCCAAGGGGTCTACGAGACAAAGTTTGGGAACCACTGGTCTAGATTGTAAACCCTTTACTACTTTTAAGGATGATTGGAGTTGTGTTAGTAATATATAGATCTACATTCTATTTGTACGTTTATATTTTATATATTTTTTTCTTTTTTCTTATTTGTACCTTTATATTATCAATAGTGATGAAGTGTGTGTAACTTCCATAGAAATATGGATGTTTATTTTTATTTACATAAAAAGATATTGTTTTCTGTTTAGTTGTTGGCACGTTTACATAAATGAAATTATAAAGAGTAAAATCACGAGCTTCAAATGATATATATATATATATATATATATATATATATATATATATATATATATATATATATATATATATTAGTTCAAGCTAATGACTCGTATCCAAATGTCGCAAAAAAAAAAAATATCCGTATTACAATCCCTTTACCTCCCCTTTCCTAATTACCGGGGAGGGGTAAGTAAGGATATTTAAACATGAAACGGAAATGCTCTCTTGGCGCTTGATGCGACGTTAGAACCTATTCATTGGTTTATGAGCTGCCACTTGTTTAGATCGCAAGAACTGAAAGGAATACTGTACTTACTTATTCAAGTAGTTTACATATCCACATGCAGTCATTATGACACAACTGATAGCGTACACCGCTAACAATCTTCAAGGTCAATTGGTGCCAAGTGCATCGAACGAAACGTCAACAAAAAAATCACGTGACCCACACGTTGGACGATTGGGAAGACTAGTGTGTCATGTGCTAGATGCTGTGTGTATAAGAGCTCGGCATTGTTTGCGCTATGTGTAGTGCGCGCACTATAGCTGTGTGCAAATTAAGTTGTAACGAAATTAAGAGTTGTTTTGTTATAATAGTAATAATATATCTTTACTAATATTATCCCTCCCATTGTGCATTTGAAATAAATTACAACGATAGCAGAGGAGGCCTTAGCCTAGGTGACGTGAATTTGGTGGTCCTAAATGAAATATAAAATGGACGCTAACCGAAACTATTAAATTAAGACTGAAAATAAAATGCAGTTTATTATAAGCCTTTTTGTATGACCTAGAGTTAAGAGCTAGACCGGTTGACATAGAGCTCTGCTGTGTTTGAGATTTGGTCAAAGTTTCACAATTTTTCTAATATCATCAATCGGAGGCCCTATACGAGGCTGCCTAGTTTACCTATGCCTAAGGCCTTTCCCAACGATAGCGTACTAGCTAACATCAATTCGAAATATATCGTTCAGTTGTTTCCGAACATTTTCATTAACTCTTTCCCTCCTAACTGATTTGACCCCATTAAATTAAATTAATGTTTGGTTTTATAAACTTTACTTTGTGTTATATAAAAAGAGCATGCATTCTTCTATAATTATAAACCTAACATAACATTTCCTGATTACATACAAAAAGTTATTGAAGTTTAATCATAACAGGGGAGTGAGACACAAATGAGCAAAATGAATAATTCCATCAGAACTTGGAAAATTATTACGGAGAGAAAGAGTTAACAGAAGACTTCGAAAATTCTGAGTATTAAGCAGAACACCTTAAAATTGCTTTTTTTTTTTTTAGAGAGATTAATTCACGTGGTGGCCTACTAGTTTATTATTCCAGTAGTTCGTGAAACAACTATTCATGCCTTGCGGAACAGTCTGGTTTGGGAAACACTGATAAAATACATTGCTACATAAGTTTTAGGAGGCGCGGTGGCTGAGTGGTAAGGTGCTTGGCTTCCAAACCGGGTTCGAATCCTGGGATTTTTAATTTCGGGATCCAAGGGCGCCTCTTAGTCCACCCAGCTCTAATGGAGAAAGTTAAGGGGGTTGGTCGTTGTGCTGGCCACATAACACCCTCTTTTATCGTGGGCCACAGAAACAGATGACCTTTACATCATCTGCCACATTACGACAAAAAAAAAACCCCACTCACGCAGAGCTATTGAAAATGAAGAATATAGGAAAATATAAGGCTTTTGTATAAGATATCATAATATGGTCTCCGTCAATCTCAAAGCAACTGATGAGTCATGTCATACAGATTACATGAATGCCTGGGCACAGCTATGACCGGTACGATCCCCTCCTTCCCCCCCCCCTAACATCCCCTCTCTATCCACGCTTCTGGTGTATATGATGTATAAGTCATTGAAACTCCGATTGGAGTACACTCACTGTACCGTGAACTATTCGAAGGTCATACTGCATCTCAAATATAACGTGATCTGTTTTATGTTCCTAAAACTTCCTGGCGCTCTCCAGAAATCAAGTGCATTCACCTATGCTCAAGTCCACCAAACCTTTTTTTTTTTTTAATTACAGAAGTTTCTTTAAAACAAAAAAAGTCGTTTTTTTTTCTGGCAGATTCGCTTGTATTTCGTTTCACGCTCAAACGGCACTACAAAATTAGTACATATTTGTAGATAGTTTTGAGCATATGGAATAAGAAATGTGTTTTTATCTTAGTGTCTTTCTATGTATTCAGTTATGTTATCTTTTGGTATTTGTATAAGTTATATTTTAGAGCTTTAATGTATTATTGCTGCTTTACATTTGGTCTTCTGTCCTGATATCGATCTAAAACAAATTAATTAATTAGTAGGCCTAATTAGTCCTAGAAGAACAGCTACAAACGTTCTAGGAAATCTACTCAAACAATAAAACGACACAATAGACCTACTTAAATCTTGGTTTATAGTTGGTTCACATGTCAGGACACATTTCATTACAAAATATATAGGGAAGAAAGAAAACGCATAGTTTATTGTAATATTATCTGTATGGCCTTATCTATTATATGGCGCTTAAAAGCGAGTTTACCTATCCACTTACAGACTATATGGCATGGAATGGGTTGCCTGAGCTAGCCAGGAAAACCAGTGACTTGGCAGAATTTAAGTCATTGGTTAATATGCATGACTAAATGCATGACGCGTAAGACGTAATCATCTTCTTTTTTGAAGTAACGTCTGTATTATATAAGATAAGAAGATATATGAAATTAAAAAAAACTGGTTAGGATCAATTTACCAGTTATTTATTCTTTCATGTATATATTTCGTCTATATGGCCTAGTCTTAAAAACGACTCTATCCACTTAAAGACATTCATATATATGAAATTAAGCACAACTGGTTAGGATCGATTCGATTTACATGTTTTTTTTATTATTTCATTTAAAATAATTATGTAGGCTCGCATATAGAACTAGTGGACGATTTGTAGGTCAATTCATCATTAACTAAATATTATACAGTAGAACGTCGTTTATCCGAACGTTTATTATCCGGAGCGTCAAATATCCGGACCAGTTTTTTTTTTTTTTTTATCAACCACATGTATCCGAGACCTTGCACGAAAAAACGAAGGTGTACAATGGTACAGCGAAAAATAAGTGATTATTTTCCACAATAAAGGTAAAATTGCGACATTTGTCACCTATTTTGCTCGTTCTTCACGCACGTGTCCCGCATGTGATGATTTTCAATATTCGTATAGTGTCCGGTTGCATATACTGCATGGATCGCTTCGGTTTTCGGTTATCCGAACAATCGCGTATCCGAACGGTGTCCGGTCAAAATTGAGTCGGATAAACGACGTTCTACTGTATAACAAATAAAGAATAGAAACGTATAGATGCAAATTAAGCAGAGAAGTGCATACCTTTCTATGAGTATATTTCCTAACTCTCCGAAGTCCTTGCTATCTGGTGCAGTCGTAAGCAAAGCAAGTAGCAAGCTAGCTATCTCACGTGCTCCCAACTCCAGTGGTATCTATAGAGAGTCCCACTATCAGGACCTAGTAGTATTCTCCCATGTGGTCAGCGTTGTTGGGATAACCTTGACATGGGCATAGTCAGATAAAGTGTCGCCTTTTGTCTTTTTTTTTGTTTTGTTTTGTTGAAGGCTAGTCACTCAAGGTTGTGGCAAATGGCTGGAGGGACTATTGGGGTACAGCCTAAAACCTATTTCATTGATGGAAGGAGCACACAAGGCCTACAACTAGATCTAGGCCTGTGTGTAACTCGTTAGTTAGGCCGCCCTGAGATTTCTATACCCTGTAAAGAGGGTGATAGTTAGAAACTAAACAGTAAACTGGTCTAAAGGGAACTCTTTTTTTTCCTAATTGTGTTAATAAAGATCTCGTATACAACAAAAGTGTATTAGGCCTACAATATATTTTATTACAGGATCGTGGTAGCTAAGTGGTTAAGAGCAGTGGCGTTGCAAGGTACCCGTGGGCCCGGGTTTAAAAACATTTTGGTGGGCCCGGGTTCAAGAACATCTTGGTGGGCCCCCATACAGCCAATAAGACAAATTTAGTGTGTGACAAAAATGAGTAATCTAAATGCAAAGACATTCCAATGTAAAGATCGTAACTTTAAAAAAAAAAAAAAGTGGATTGTTTTAAGGTCATACGATGTGAATGAGTGGGCATTGCATCGTATTGGTTTCAAAATCAACCACTGCAAGAAAACAAAGAAACAAACAAACTTCAAATGGATGGTTTTGAGGTCATACGATGAGAATGTATGGGCATTGGCATCGTGTTGGTTTCAAAATCAACCACTGCAAGAAAACAAAGAAACAAACAAACTTCAAATGGATGGTTTTGAGGTCATACGATGAGAATGTATGGGCATTGGTATCGTATTGGTTTCAAAATCAACCACTGCAAGAAAACAAAGAAACAAACAAACTTCAAATGGATGGTTTTGAGGTCATACGATGAGAATGTATGGGCATTGGTATCGTATTGGTTTCAAAATCAACCACTGCAAGAAAACAAAGAAACAAACAAACTTCAAATGGATGGTTTTGAGGTCATACGATGAGAATGTATGGGCATTGGCATCGTGTTGGTTTCAAAATCAACCACTGCAAGAAAACAAAGAAACAAACAAACTTCAAATGGATGGTTTTGAGGTCATACGATGAGAATGTATGGGCATTGGTATCGTATTGGTTTCAAAATCAACCACTGCAAGAAAACAAAGAAACAAACAAACTTCAAATGGATGGTTTTGAGGTCATACGATGAGAATGTATGGGCATTGGTATCGTATTGGTTTCAAAATCAACCACTGCAAGAAAACAAAGAAACAAACTTCAAATGGATGGTTTTGAGGTCATACGATGAGAATGTATGGGCATTGGTATCGTATTGGTTTCAAAATCAACCACTGCAAGAAAACAAAGAAACAAACAAACTTCAAATGGATGGTTTTGAGGTCATACGATGAGAATGTATGGGCATTGGCATCGTGTTGGTTTCAAAATCAACCACTGCAAGAAAACAAAGAAACAAACAAACTTCAAATGGATGGTTTTGAGGTCATACGATGAGAATGTATGGGCATTGGTATCGTATTGGTTTCAAAATCAACCACTGCAAGAAAACAAAGAAACAAACAAACTTCAAATGGATGGTTTTGAGGTCATACGATGAGAATGTATGGGCATTGGTATCGTATTGGTTTCAAAATCAACCACTGCTGGAATCCGCTATCGGAATAATTGGAAATAGGCACTCGCTGAACTTCCATGAAAACATTGAACATCTATATTTCATTTAGTATTGGGGATTCAACCCAGGACTTGTGTGACAGGCTCGAGCTAAATGGGAGATGGGATAAACACGGCTTGGCGTTGGACCGATTTGATGTTGGAAATCAAGTGCCCGTTTTCTTGTGACTGAATTAGAGACAGTATTATAAGCGCACATTCGTTAAAAGCACGGGATAAAACGATATTATAAATTTATATCTATTCGTTTTAAGACACATTATGAAGTATGTAGTTTAAATATTGGACTATTAGTGTTAAGTTAAATTTTAATTTAGGTGATGGCCAGAGACTGTAGATGTATACGACGTAACCACTGCCTGCTACACAAGTAAATATCACACTAGTACTGCGAGGACTATAGGACGTAACCACTGCCTGCTACACAGGTAAATATCACACCATTACTGCGAGGACTATAGGAAGTAACCACTGCCTGCTACACAAGTAAATATCACACCAGTACTGCGAGGACTATAGGATGTAACCACTGCCTGCTACACAAGTAAATATCACACCAGTACTGCGAGGACTATAGGATGTAACCACTGCCTGCTACACAAGTAAATATCACACCATTACTGCGAGGACTATAGGAAGTAACCACTGCCTGCTACACAAGTAAATATCACACCAGTACTGCGAGGACTATAGGAAGTAACCACTGCCTGCTACACAAGTAAATATCACACCAGTACTGCGAGGACTATAGGACCTAACCACTGCCTGCTACACAAGTAAATATCACACCATTACTGCGAGGACTATAGGAAGTAACCACTGCCTGCTACACAAGTAAATATCACACCAGTACTGCGAGGACTATAGGAAGTAACCACTGCCTGCTACACAAGTAAATATCACACCAGTACTGCGAGAACTATAGGACCTAACCACTGCCTGCTACACAAGTAAATAACACACTAGTACTGCGAGGACTATAGGATGTAACCACTGCCTGCTACACAAGTAAATATCACACTAGTACTGCGAGGACTATAGGACGTAACCACTGCCTGCTACACAAGTAAATATCACACCAGTACTGCGAGGACTATAGGATGTAACCACTGCCTGCTACACAAGTAAATATCCCACTAGTACTGCGAGGACTATAGGACGTAACCACTGCCTGCTACACAAGTAAATATCACACTAGTACTGCGAGGACTATAGGACGTAACCACTGCCTGCTACACAAGTAAATATCACACCAGTACTGCGAGGACTATAGGACGTAACCACTGCCTGCTACACAAGTAAATATCACACCAGTACTGCGAGGACTATAGGATGTAACCACTGCCTGCTACACAAGTAAATATCACACTAATACTGCGAGGACTATAGGACGTAACCACTGCCTGCTACACAAGTAAATATCACACTAGTACTGCGAGGACTATAGGACGTAACCACTGCCTGCTACACAAGTAAATATCACACTAGTACTGCGAGGACTATAGGATGTAACCACTGCCTGCTACGCAAGTAAATATCACACTAGTACTGCGAGGACTATAGGACCTAACCACTGCCTGCTACACAAGTAAATATCACACCAGTACTGCGAGGACTATAGGATGTAACCACTGCCTGCTACACAAGTAAATATCACACTAGTACTGCGAGGACTATAGGACGTAACCACTGCCTGCTACACAAGTAAATATCACACTAGTACTGCGAGGACTATAGGACGTAACCACTGCCTGCTACACAAGTAAATATCACACCAGTACTGCGAGGACTATAGGACGTAACCACTACCTGCTACACAAGTAAATATCACACTAGTACTACCAGGACTATAGGACGTAACCACTGCCTGCTACACAAGTAAATATCACACCAGTACTGCGAGGACTATAGGACGTAACCACTACCTGCTACACAAGTAAATATCACACTAGTACTGCGAGAACTATAGGACGTAACCACTGCCTGCTACACAAGTAAATATCACACTAGTACTGCGAGGACTATAGAACGTAACCACTGCCTGCTACACAAGTAAATATCACACTAGTACTGCGAGGACTATAGGACCTAACCACTGCCTGCTACACAAGTAAATATCACACTAGTACTGCGAGGACTATAGGACCTAACCACTGCCTGCTACACAAGTAAATATCACACTAGTACTGCGAGGACTATAGGACGTAACCACTGCCTGCTACACAAGTAAATATCACACTAGTACTGCGAGGACTATAGGACCTAACCACTGCCTGCTACACAAGTAAATATCACACCAGTACTGCGAGGACTATAGGACCTAACCACTGCCTGCTACACAAGTAAATATCACACCAGTACTGCGAGGACTATAGGATGTAACCACTGCTTGCTACACAAGTAAATATCACACTAGTACTGCGAGGACTATAGGACGTAACCACTGCCTGCTACACAAGTAAATATCACACCAGTACTGCGAGGACTATAGGACCTAACCACTGCCTGCTACACAAGTAAATATCACACTAGTACTGCGAGGACTATAGGACGTAACCACTACCTGCTACACAAGTAAATATCACACCAGTACTGCGAGGACTATAGGACGTAACCACTGCCTGCTACACAAGTAAATATCACACTAGTACTGCGAGAACTATAGGACGTAACCACTGCCTGCTACACAAGTAAATATCACACTAGTACTGCGAGGACTATAGGACGTAACCACTGCCTGCTACACAAGTAAATATCACACTAGTACTGCGAGGACTATAGGACGTAACCACTGCCTGCTACACAAGTAAATATCACACTAGTACTGGGAGGACTATAGGACGTAACCACTACCTGCTACACAAGTAAATATCACACTAGTACTGCGAGGACTATAGGACGTAACCACTGCCTGCTACACAAGTAAATATCACACCAGTACTGCGAGGACTATAGGACGTAACCACTACCTGCTACACAAGTAAATATCACACTAGTACTACCAGGACTATAGGACGTAACCACTGCCTGCTACACAAGTAAATATCACACTAGTACTCCGGGTTCAAGAACATCTTGATGGGCTCCTCTCCAGCCAATAAGACAAATTTAGTGTGTGACAAAAAATGAGTAAACTAAATGTAAAGACATTCCAATGTAAAGATCGTACTTTAGTAATTATGTCATTACGTTTTATTCAGTTAGGACTGCATATAAGTAATAGTGTCTTAACAGTCAATGTTTTTACAACTTCTTAACAGAGTTAAACGACTTAAAAGTGTTTCAAATGAACAAACAAATGTTCTTCCTAAGTTCTAATGTGGGCTCCAACTGGCCTTGAGGCATGGGGCCAAAGCGTAATGAGCTCCTTCGCGCCAAGGTTGCTACGCCACAGCTGTGGGCCCCTATTGCTTTTGGGCCCGGGTTTATTGAGCACCTTCGCGTCAAGGATGCTGCGCCACTGGTTAAGAGCATATATAGCTCCGAGCCTCAAGGGCTCTTGTTTGAATCTCGGTAAAGATTGAGATTTTGAACTTCAGATTTTTTTACGACGCCCCAGAGTACACCCAACTCTTTGTTGGCTACCGGACATACATTGCGGAAGTAAAGGTAAAGGCAGTGGATGGTTGAGCTGGCTACATGACACCCACATTAAACGTCGTTCATAGAAACATATACTGGTTAATTATTTACCCCAATAGTTAATAGATCAAAACCTGAATATATATATAGAGTGCATCCAGATAACGGCATTCTAGTTACGAGGCCATGGGCAGCATTAGTAGACCTACGGGGGGCCCTACTAACAGCTTGCTAGAGTCTTGTATAAAAATACACTTTATCAATAGTACTAAATAAAAGCATATCAGATTTGTCGAGAAAGAAATATTGATTTTAATTTCGAACGAGTTCACATTTCCTATAAATTGCAGACGTGACTTCAGAAGAGAAGAGAGTTACGTCCCATGCATGTTAATCAGTGACTTATAATCTGCCAAGTTTTCCTCGCTGATTCAAGCAACCCGCTCCATGCTCTTATATAGAATTAGAGAAAAAAGGGCAATATACAACTTTGTCCTATTCTTCTGTTTTGGGGGGTCTCTAAAGTTAGGGATTTTATCAATGGTGTTACTCTAATCATATGTGCGATTTCAAATTGGGCATTTTGCATTCATAAAAATAGTTATAAGGATTGTCAAACTGGCATAATAGATTTTTCAATTTCTATATTTACAAAGAAGCTACATTAAAATAAAAAAAAATTCCTTATCTAAGGAGCGATATCTGTCAATATCTCAATAAGAATCGTAAATATAGATCATGTGAAACACAACTAATAGGACTAATTGATGATTTTTCTAAAGGTTTAGATAATAATGGTACAATAATAATATTCAATTTTTCTAAGGCTTTTGACAAAGTTCACCATTTTAGCTAAAAATGTTTAAAAAATCAAAATATTTAGGCATTGATGGTTCATTACATCAATGGATTCAGGACTTTCTGATAGGGAGAGAACAAACTGTATTAATAAATGGCTCTAAATCAACACCAATAACAATCAACTCGGTGTACCTTGTATACATGTTTGTAAAATCCTGTAAGTGTTTCGGATGTTCCTACTGAGTGGAAGATAATTTACTTCCTAGTTCAAACCTACCTCAGGACGACGGGAGTTGGCAGCAGGCCTAACGACAGCCCATTACAGCGCGCATACCGCAAGATCAGGCAGCCACCCTGTACCTCAAGTAATAGTCTTAGGTCCACTACTATTTTTAATTAACATAAATGATTTACCAATTTGTATTAGTTTAGGAACAAAAGTCAGATTATTTGCAGACAATTGCATAATATATATAAACAATAAATAAAAAACACGATACAGAAATTTTACAAAGAGAATTAAATGAATTACAAAAATATAATCAAATTCAGTAATACAGACTAAAAACGCGAAATACATACCTAGGTGTTATGATGAATGAAAAACTACCATGGAATCCTCATATCAATGAAAGTATCAAAAAATCAAACAAAGCATAGCGTTTATTAAAAGAAATTTATACAAATCGAATATGCATGAACAGTAACACCTTTATAAAATCATTAAATTTATAAAGAATTATGTAGCAGTTATAATTAAACCAAATTACCACACACTAGTAGTAGAAAGTAAGACGTATGTATGTATGTATGAGACTTATAGAAATCAAAACCGCTTGACCAATCTTGATAAAACTTGGCAGGAATGTTCCTTGGGTACCAACTTAGACCGTTGTGTATGTATTGTAGCCCTAAAACAAACTTAGGACCCTCAAAAAAAAAAGTTGTCCGACTCTATTAAAGCTATAGTATTTATGGATCTAAGCTATGGTTAACATTGTTGACATGAGAAAAGCATTTTTTACATAAATTAGTTCCTGATATCTGTGACTACAGATTTCCTGGCGAACATTCTTTCATTAGACATTACCAATTGGTTACACATTAACACATCTCTCTACTGAGTCTATTCCTAGGTCTAAAACTCTTATTGAACTCTAAGATGATAAAACTTCTTTTCGCAAAGATAAGTTTTATGCTTTAACACATAAACATATTAATTATTGTCCATTCATTTCATATTTTAATCAAATTAACATTCAAATTTGTTTTTCTAAAGCATTTTTAATACATTCGTTCGCTGTTTGCTAATTCTGCATAGCCGTGTTGAGATAGGCCTATATTCATTCATGAAAAAAATTAACGCATGCGCAACACAGAATGAACTATATAAAAGCCAATTTTTAACTTAGATTAGTGTAGATTTAGATCTATGTCTACCTCAAGATCTACTTTATACTTTAACACATGAACATACAAAATTAAGTCTATTCATCTCAAATTTTAATCAAATATATGTAGGCCTACAAGCAAATGTTTTAATTTGAAAAAATGGATTTAAGCCTATAAGCTATTTTGATTTGATAGCTTTATTCACACTATTTTTTACATTGACACATTCGCTTTACTTATTACATTATTGTTTCGTTTAATTGTGACTATATCGACAGTAATAAAGACCCGCGGGTCGCGGGTAACATATGTCTAGTGTCACATAAAGATACAAAAACAGGATATAGAAATCTGAGGGCGATTGTCTAATTAATAAGTGACTCATAGGCCTAGATCTAGTTGTAGGCCTTATGTGCTCCTTTCGTTAATCACAATGAAAAAGGTTTTAGGCTACACACTTTCCCACAATATAGTCTCTCCACCCATTGGTCACGACCTTGAGTGACTAGCCTTCAACAAAAAAAGACAAAAGACGGCATCAGAAAGACGCAGAGATAAAGGCACATTCATTGTTCCATATGCTAGGACACATTTGTACAAATGCTCCTTCTTCCCTAGTACTATTAGAGCATGGAATGGGTTGCCTGACTCAGCCAGGAAAAAAAAAACAATGACTTAGACTGGCAGAATTTAAGAATTCACATGTATCATTATATATGACTAGATTGACCTACTAGGACGTAATCATCTTCTTTTTTGAAGTTTAAATTTTATAAGATAAGATAATAGTGCATTGTTTACTTAAAAAATGTGAATAGAGGTAACGATACTTTATTCATAGTCAATTCAGGGACGGATTTAAGTAAAACCCCTATTTTTTTGAAAGCTTTAAAAAATCCCAATAATAATAATAGGGCCGACGTATATTTACATCTATAAGCATGCCTTATTTTAGACATGTAGAAGAAAAGAGAGTAGAGTAGGCCTACATGTAAATTAATTTAATTTTCTTCTTATATTTTTTTTAAATATCTAATATGTATATTTTAGTAAAAATTGTATATTTTTTAAATCGGAGCAACATTTATATATGTTCTAGACCTATATAACAAGCATGTAACACCAAATCAACACCAATAACAGTAAACTCAGGTGTACCTCAAGGAACAGTCTTGGGTCCACTACTATTTTTAATTTACATAAATGATTTACCAAATTGCATTAGTTCAGGAACAAAAGTCAGATTATTTGCAGACGATTGCATAATATATAGAACAATAAAAACAAAACAAGACACAGATATTTTACAAAGAGAATTAGATGAATTACAGAAATGGGAATCAAATTGGAGCATGTCTTTCCACCCAGAAAAATGTCAGTTGTTAAGAGTAACAAAAAAACTAAAACAAATTAATTCCACTTATCTTATTCATGGCAAACCAGTAACACAGATTAAAAACTCAAAATACCTAGGTGTTATAATAAATGAAAAACTGTCATGGAATCCACATATTGATGAAACTATAAAAAAATCCAACAAAGCATTAGGGTTTATTAAAAGAAATTTCTATAAATCAAATAAGAACATAAAACTAAAATGTTATTTAACCTTGGTTAGGCCAATAATAGAATATGCATCCACCGTGTGGGACCCCTCAACTCAAGAAAACATTAAGAAACTGGAACAAACACAAAATAGAGCAGTGAGATTCATAACAAACGAATATTCACATTTGACTAGGGTAACACCATTAGTAAAATCACTAAATTTAGAAAGCCTTCAGGACAGAAGACTCAAAAGTAAAGTAGCAATTATACATAAAACACTGAACCATAATCTTCAAATACAAAAACAAAATTTAATAAAATACTCTGAAAGACACAAAAACAAAGGCACATTCCTCGTCCCATATGCTAGGACAAATTTGTACAAATACTCCTTCTTCCCTAGTGCTATTAGAGCATGGAATGGGTTGCCTGAGCTAGCCAGAAAAACCAGTGACTTGGCAGAATTTAAGTCATTGGTTAATATGCATGACTAAATGCATGACGCGTAGGACGTAATCATCTTCTTTTTTGAAGTAACGTCTGTATTATATAAGATAAGATAAGATAAGCATGTAACAATCGGACACTTGACCGTGACAATAGGCCTACCGTGTTAATGGCGGTAAAAATGCGAAATAAATATAGTACTATGGTATGGCAATGGCTTTCATTCCAATGAAAGATATAGGATAAGTGCATTGATCATAGACAGCATAATAGATAGATATAGACCTATAATCATATAGAGAAACAGAAAACAACGTAAAAGCTGCTGCTGCTTTATGTTTTAAAATCTCTATTGTTGGCATCCACTTCTTGTCAAGCTGGGGCAGTAGCCTCGCCTGCCCTCCTCCAAATCAGGCCCTGGCTGTTATGCTGTAAAAGAATAGCACGAATAATAATGCATTTCTTCTTGCACATTAAAAGTTGGCAACTTGTTTTCTTTTGCGGGAATTTCGTGAGGCACTACTGCAAATGTAAACAATCGGTAATCTATTACTTTATTTTAGTAGATCTACACTCTATATCTAGAATAGATTAGATCTATATTCAAGTATATCTAGATCTCCATAGATCTAGAATAATCTAGATCTCTAGATTCTATATCAAGTGTATCCAATATGAATACATGTAGAGATAAATTATAAATTAAATAAGATATCTATTATTTAAATTATTATAATTATTATTATAGGTACTTTTAACTTTGACAAAAAATTCAAAATAATTATTTAACAACAGAAACTTGAGAAACTATCTATCTAGTTATGTAGAGCTTGCTGAGAGGTTTACAATGATACCAAATTTATCTTTCTATGTTATATACTAATATAGGAGCAAAGTTATAGTTTTTTTTTTTGTGTAGAAAAATGGACTATAGATACTAAGATAGAAAATAGAATATATCCAAAAAAGTGTGATCGAAAAAATGAATTTTCGTCTTTATCTCGTCATAACTTTATAACCAAAGACATAGTAAATTGTTAAAATAGAAGCTTGAAATTTGGAACACATCTACCCCATTATATGGTTTTTAATTTTATTTCACCTCACATTCAGCTAACATTGATTCACAGCTATTTCAATTGCTTGAAAATTGACTTCGATCCTTTTTCTAGAATTCCATTTGGTAGAAACTTCCTCCGCTTTCAAATATTTATAAATATAATGTAAAATAACACTTTGATAGCATTCTCTTCACTAGGCTGATCAAAGATAAGCTGTTAAACAATGCATTAATCATTTATACTTCATATTATCAATGAGAATTACTAATGTCTGGCGCCACATGTCGCTGCACAATGGAGTGACTTCATTTAACACCGTCAGGATGGGCCCAAACTTGCCTTAATAAGCTGATATTTCCTTTTATATTTTGTGTATTTAAGTATAGAAAAAAAAGATTTCTAACACTGCTCTATAATAGAAATATTGATTTTAATACTATAGTCATAGATTGTTATGGTAGTTATAATTTTTCCACTTACCCATTTCGAAAAATAGCCTAATTTGGCATCATTTATAACATGTTAGGGGAAGTTTTTTTAATTTTGTAGGACAAAATTTCATTAAAAAATAATGAAATAACAAACTTTAAGCATAGAATCTATGATAGATCTAGGTCTAAATTCAATAAAATAATACCAAGCTTGCTTAAAAATGATATTAAATGCAAAATCATTCTTACCTATGACTTTACTGTCGTGTTTTAAAATAAACACGACTTTCATTTGTTGACAATGTGGTATCATTCAAAAGCTTAGGAATCCTCCTTTAAGATTAGCACAAGGGTTTTTAAAAAATAAAGCAAATGTAAAAACAACAATCAATCAACTAACATCATGGGTTTGGAAGTCTAGCCATGCTGTTTCAAAACTGTATAGCAGCTAGTCTAGCAGTTTATAGGTCAGTAGAGTAAGGATGTCAAAGTACCTATCTATTAATCTATTCTTTTTTTTCGAGATCTACGATCTAGACTGTCTTAGTCATTAATCTAAATCTAGAGTAGATCAAGATCTATAGATCTATATCATTATCAGAGTCTAATATATCAAAAAATATCATCATTCATAGTATTATTTATTTATTAGTATATATAATTAGTCATCATACTACTAGTCAAGATCTAGATCTAATATTCAATACTAGTTTATCTGTAGATCTCTAGAGATTCTATCTAGTCTAGTGATTTTGATTTTAATTTTTATCTAGTCTAGACTCTAGATCTTCTGACTATCATGTCATGTT